>OY744523.1:3092654-3172654 GCA_963556195.1 Sepiola atlantica
TATATTACATTGGGAGTTGAAAATCTTTTAGTGAGTTATTTCAAAAAGTAAAATATTCATAAAATTATTTGTTTCACAAAAGGGAAATCGAAATGTAAGAGAAATACAAAAATCTTTTCAGTATTTCTAAAATTAACTTTTCTTGCGAAAACGCAAGATTTATGTTTTTAAAACTAATAGTTTTGTATGCATATTTTCATTGAAATTATTTTTATAAATCTGTTTAACTAATTTTGATGGAACCTGATCTAATAAAACATGTCGTCATTTAGAAAATAAGCCCATAATACTAGCATATTTACTTATGAAAAGGTATTTTTCTTCAAATTTCATACGTAATACTAAATATCTTTAAATCTAAAGCACCTGTTATGTCTGCACTGCCCGCCTTTAAATGTTATCAGATTTTACAATAGTTTTCTGTTATGTTTATTTTTATTTACTATTTAACATAGAATTCTCGTAAAAGTGATGCATACTATACTTTATTTTTTGTACTAGCTCAGTGTATTAGACATTATTATAAACTGATAAAACATGTTTAAATGACACAATGTATTCATATATATTAGATTTTCTTAAAAAATCTAAATTTAAATAAAAATAAGAAGTCAGCTGGATACGCTAATATTTATTTTTTTAAAAATTTAATTCATCCTTCTCTATTTCACGGGTCTTACTAGAAAATAATTGCGTTACAACTTGAAGAATGCATAAGTAGTACGCGCATATTAATATATATATGTAAGATTGAAAACCCCGATTGAAAGTTTGAGACAAGGTTATTTTATAAAAATACTAGGCTTTAACTAAACAAGTTCATTTTGAAGTATCAAACCTACTAGTCTAGTCTTGGCTGTTGTATTCATAACGTTTTGTCCGCTGTAACCTTCAACTTTCTTCAGGTGCACCTTTTCGAACGTACAAATCTTTATGTATAACCGTCATACCAGAATTGTCCACATGGACGCGTGGGATAACGGTTAAACGCGTTGGTAAACAATCAGTAAACCCTCTTCTAGAGTTTAAAGGTTCGATGGGCTATAATAACCAAGAATTACTCAAATTAATACTTCTAATCAGTTATGACTGACGGAATGAAAACAATGACACCACACCTGTAGCATAATTAACTGAAACATTTCATATTGCAATGTGGTTTACTTTACCCCTTACTCTATCTCTTTACTTGCTCCCTTTTTTGTTTGTTTTCTTCTATTCTATTTGAAACATGCTGACATCTGTGAAGAAACAGTTATCACCTATCTGCAAACTAAAGTTGAGGGAAACATACATTGTGTACAGTCATTAGACAGCTTCCGGTAACACTCAGAGAGAAAAAGGCAAAGGCGAAGAAGGACAATTTACAAAAAACATAAAACGGGTATAAACACTCACTGACCATTTCGAATATATATTCTATCTGCAATGATGTACTGATGTACAGCGATCGAATGGGTATTTCTGCAGTATTACAGAAACGAAATATAAGAGAGTTCCATGTCGTTTCACCGGTCATTTTACAAATAAAGAGTCTTACGCGATATTATGCACATTAGACTAGGATGGAATGATATATTAACAACGCAGTGAAATTATAAAAAGGTTGTGATTTAGCGCTTTTGACTCCTACCGAAAACTGACTAATTACTATCTAGTATCCACAATATTTATCTAGAATATTTTGCTGGTCCACTGAATGGGTTCTGTTGTGAACATATTCACAAAATAGTCAGATATATTTTAAATGTAAAAAACGAACGACAAAAGCAACAATTGTGTTTTTTACAATAATTGTTCGCACGTTATCGGATAACGATACGCAATACACGTCCAGTTAATTCAAAATGTGCTGTCAGTCGTTTGTAGTCGAAAATATGCCGATCACGCTGTATCATCCGAAAAGCAATGGTCAGTCAGTACGGTTCATGAATACGTTTGAAAGAGCGCTTACAAGAACAATAAGTAAATCTACTAAAAAGACCATTCAGGATTTTCTACAAGTATATAAGATGACACTGTATAACAATGTTCAATCCTCCATGACGCCAGCAAAAGAATGTTTACAAGAAAGATTAAAACAGTTTTCATATACTGTTACCAACCCATAAGAAAGCGGAACGTAAAATAAATATCACGAAAGGAGGTTTTTAACTCAGAGAACAGTTTATTTTATCGAATGCCAATGAACAACAGATCCTACTGGGAACCAAGGATAGTGGGTAAAAGGGTTAAGAACAAGTTTTACATGGTGTAGCGACCCAACTTAACCCATAAATGAATCACATTATGAACATAGTCGGATGTTGTAGAGATCAATATTACATAAATACTTTCTAGAAAACGAACATCAATGTATACAAACTTCGTCGAAGTAAACCCGGAGAGAAAAAAAGTATTGCCTTCATATGTTATAGTGTTAGGTTGATTTACCTCATTCTCGGAATAGATGGGCTCTTCAAAACACTATTAGTAGAGTTACAACTATGTGTCACGGCAGTAATTAGTGTCAATCCTAGCCACAGTATCATACATTTCTATAAAATAACATTCTGTACTTCTGTAAATTAACTTTTGTAAATATACCACCGTGTTATCATAATCAAGGTGACAACAATTAAATAATGCACCTGTGTAGGGAATGTAAACATGAATACTTAAATATGAACTACTAATAGATCCTGAGGAAAATATTAATAATAAAGAGTAAACATTTAGCAGGCTATCATAGTAATCTATAGATATATAAAAATAGAATCATGAAGTAAAATAGCATAAAACATACTGAAGAAGACCAGGTATAAAATAATAGAGATGTTACTAGTATGTAACATATACTTAAGTATTATGCATGAGATAAACTTTGAAGCCATTTAATTAAAAATGGATTAGTAAAGAGATCTATGAAAATTGAAATAATCTATATAATAAAGTAAAGTCTATTTTCCCGTTTTCATGAGATAATAGGATCATAACCAACACGTTCATATGCTAAGGTTTTCCGCGACCCAATTACGCTAAGCTTTTATGTATACGTCCAGAAATTAACATTTATTTTGTATTTTTTCAATATTTACTATATTTTCTCTATGCCCAACATCTAAAAAATAAAACTTCAAAAGAGAAGTTGGCATAACTTTTTACTCGCTTCAATTTATCTACTCTCACTGCCACCAGATTTACTCTGTGCTATTTTTTCATGGAATAAATAGTGAGCAAACGCTCGTTATTACACAATTATTAACGGATGCTGAACATTTGTATTCTGGAAAAAAAATGTTCGCTAAGTGTTTAGACGTCTGCGTCAGTAAGCTTTTCCTATTAGTTTTTAAATACTGTTATTTTAATAAATGTTCTTCTCATATGTCAAACAAAGAATATTCACTATTTATTAAATATGAACACTGAATTTCGTCCGCCGTTCAATCAGAATATTCCGTAAATATTTTTCACATTCAAGAATCGAGCGGAATATACGAATAAACGAACATTTTCCAAACATGGCGGCTTCTGCTGTCGTATTTCACGTACGTAAATTGTTACGATTTTATACGTCTTTTGGAAAGCCGAAGTACACTTTGGTGATTTTTCAAAAATCAGTTAGATCGTAAGTAAACTATTTCCATGCAAGCGCTCAAAAAAGGTCACCCATTCGTTGTTCCTTAAACACTTTTTTGCCGAGTATATCCTCCACGAAAAAAGGACTTTACTATTTGGGGCTGAATACATATCATCCGGTAAAGTAAGTTTGACGAAAAAAAGTTGGGTCACATTTACTTTTCTATTTTAGTGTCCGCTGGTTTTTATTATTACGAATAGTATTAAAATAAGATCTTGTGTATTTTAAAACCGAACCCATGTAATTGTAAGTAATGCAAGTGATTGAATTGGGATTTATTGAAGCAGACAATACTTAAACTATAGAAGAGGAGCACATTCATCTAAAACGTAGATACATTTAGTTTGCCTTATTTTAAACAATAAATACTTATTTGACAAATGCTATTTTAATCACCTAACTTGCTTACAGTGGAATAATATTTTTCTGATTCTCAATTTTTCAGAATTGATATTCTAAGCGAAAATAAGTTTGTGAAAAATATTTTGTTGTTTGCAAATTATTATTTTCTTATATTATGTTTTTTATAGTCACAAATAGGTCACAAATGCGACGAAGCGATAACAAGTTCACTTCAAAAGAATTGTTTTTTATTAAAAAAAAAATTATTATGATTTTGCTTTTATTAACATTAATAAGAAAACACATCAGTGGACGAAGAAAATACTATTTTGTTGTGAGAATTAATTTGTTGTTCACAAATATATTAGAATTTTTTGAGAAAACAAGTTGGTTTCTAAGAATAATTTTATTGTTTATAATTGTTATTTATACACTTTTTTTTACATATATTCCCACTCTTACTTCACAAATTATAGTATACTTATTTTGTCGATTACTTGTATGGGAAAACATGCATCCCAATTTTATAATGCTAACTGACCGACGGCGTGAGTGAAAACATAAGCTATGCTTCCAAATTCCACAAAACGAAATTTATCAAAATCAAAAATGGCTTTCACATGGTATGCATCCCACTACGTCCGTCACACCATGTGATTAAAATCCCATTTTCGTGCCTAAACTATAGGTACTTTCTAGAGTCGATTGAAACCTTTAAATAAGGTGAGGTATTCATCGAAAATAGACAGTTAGAAGAAAATTGCACACTAAACATGAGGACCTCGTTTCCACCTTCCCTCGGCTCTACCGGGGATCGACCGACTACTATTCCTTTTTCTAACTCACACACACTGCCAAAAAGCGGCGCACACACAAGCAACTACACGCGCTATCTATTCTAAACTTACACGCCTGACCCAAACACATTCGTACACTTACGCACTCTGACAAAATATCACCTCACGCAGACATAAACGGACACTTACGCACTCTAACGCAAAGCGACACATATTCACTGTTAAAAGAGACATTTTATTCAAAAAGTAAAATAGACATTTTATTATTAAAAAATTGGCGAGCTATTCATTGAATAGGTATTTATCTACCTCCCACAGCGGTAAGATTTGACACAAAGGCGGAAAGTGGGATTTGATAAGTCATCACCCTACAGGAAGAGCATTTATGACCCTACCAAAATTGTTTGTGCCCCGTCGGCATTCCCCGACAGAAGCGCCTCATGCGATAACAAGAAACTAACCCCTTCTCAAAGGGTGAGAAAGCACAGCCTGGTAGGGTGGACCTCCTAGAACTGCACAGGGCAACCCCACAGACCGGCGAAATCAAGACCCAAAGGCCAAGACGGTAACGGTCTGTAGGGTGTAATATCTATCGGAACAGATACTACACTTTTATCTTAGCGAAAAGGCCAATAAAAATATTTGTATTTATCTTCCTCCTACAGCGGTAAGATGTAACACAAGATCGGGAAATGGGATGTGAAAAGCCAGCGCCCGAGAAGGTGAGCACTCTTCCCTACAAAAACTGCTTGATCAGCCCCGTCGGTATTCCCCGGTAGGAGCGCCTCAGGCAGTACGCAATAAACATACAGTTCCCTAAAGAGGGGAGGCAAAGCCTTGGAAGGTGGACTTCCTAAAACTGTACAGGACAAAACCACAAACCGGTGGAATAAAGACCCGAATGCCAAGACGATTCCGGTCTATGGGGTATAGTATCCATCGAAACAGATACTACACTGTGATCCCAGCCAAAAGGCCAAGAAAAAACATTTTCATTGAGTAATTGTACAACATAAATATACTAATGATAATTAATTAATTAATTGGTTTGTTGTTAATGCAACAATTTCTGAGTGCTGATTTCTCATTTACTTATCATCATTTTGTTGGAGTCTGACGTTTTGCCCGTTTCTTGAATGTAAAACTTCTGAAAAATATCAGCAAAGAAGGAACTTTTACAATAATTTAAACATTTTTATTTTAAGGTGAGCATCACTTTCCTATATAGATTTAACTGTTGAGCCATTTTTAATGTTGTTTAATTTATAACAATAAGTAGTTATTTACTTAAATAACATATAATTCCGCAAACACAAGGCTCCTTTCCTTAAATAACTACAAGAATTCTCTTCAACCACCGATTGACATGGCAAATAACCCCTTACCTGAGAATCGAACGTTCAAATCCCTCGGCCTAACATTCACAGGTACCATGAATTAGAACAAATACATTGAAGACATTGCCAATGCTGTTGCAAAGAACGTGGGCTCCCTTTACCGTGCTAGAAAACTTCTCGCACCTGACAATGTCCTATATCTCTGCAATACCACCACCGCCCAGGCATTGTAGTATTGTCACACCTCGGCCAGTGTACAATCCAGCAGTCTCTTCTTCTTAGACCAGGTCCAAAGAAGAGTATCTAATATAATAGGTTCCTGACTATCCGCCATGCCCCATTCCCTGCCTCATCGCCGCAGTGTAACATCTTTGTACTTGTTCTACAAGTACTTCAATGCAACGTGCTCCAATTAATATGTGGCTCTGGTGCTCACTCGACGAAAATACCCTAGCCCAACCCGACAATCTGCTACATCCCATCTATTCAACGTGAAGGTCTCCAGATGCAGGAAAGCCTTCTACCCCAAGAGCTTCTTTCCTCGAGCTGCCGGCCTTTGGAACTCTCTCTCTCTCTCTCTGCTCCCCGTTTCCCCGACTGTACCGACATGCAGAAATGTAAAACTAATGTAAACAAGCCTGTTGCTACTCAGCTCCCAATTTAGGATATCCCCTAAACTTTCACCCTAATTCTCAATAGCCCCATTTCATTTAAACGGTCAACTTGCCATGTTTGGGATGAATTAAGTTTTAAAAATTGGCAATTGTTATCTCCTAATTACTTACAGTGAAAG
Source organism: Sepiola atlantica (assembly GCA_963556195.1). Lineage (NCBI taxonomy): Eukaryota > Metazoa > Mollusca > Cephalopoda > Sepiida > Sepiolidae > Sepiola > Sepiola atlantica. The sequence goes on from OY744523.1 coordinate 3,099,543, forward strand.
GTCTTCTTTCCTCATTTTTTTTCAGAATTATTACTCTTATTTATTTAATTAAATTATTAATTTACATTCCCCCGGGCAACGCCGGGACACGGCTTCTGCTTGTAGTAAATATTATCTTCATAAATAAATAAATAAAAGCAGAAACTATATACGGGAAGCATTTCTTAATAAGCAATAACATAATAATGAAAAAATAGAAACTTTAAAACTGTTTATGTAAATTTAAAAATGTAGTAAAAATACCATGGACAAGTATTAATTTGAATACTAATTCTCAGACTAAAAACAATAATACTCGTATAATTAATAAAAATTATAACAAAAAGATTAAAAATAAGAATACATGAATTACAAAGATAATTAGATATGCGAACGAAATCAGATATAGGAATTACGAATTGATCTAAATGTCTATAAAAAATAATATAATGAATACTAATTTTTTAGATTCAGTTAAACATATATAATGTTTCATAATAATAGCAACAACAACTGCATCTAATATGAATAGATTAAACAGTGATAAGGCAGACAGAAAATGAACATTAACTTTTATTATTATCATATAAATTCGAAAGTTCTGAATAATATGGAATGCATAACATTAAGTAAGTTTATTTAATGTAATTGCACACTTTAATATATATATATATATATATATATATATATATATATATATATAAATATATATATATATATATAAATACGCGAAAACTCTAACGAGCTCTTTCGACTATCATATTGTCAGGTAAAACGAATACGAAAATAAAGAGCACAGGAGAAAATCTAACTGCGTTCCGTTTTTGATATGAATTGGTATTCTTTTGTATCGAAATCCCGAAAGAGTGTCCTTATTTACACCTTTGTACATAGAGTTCTTATGATCTGTTCTCGCAGCAGCGTGGAGTCTGAACTTAATAAGATAACGGAAATATATACCAATAAATGTTACCTAGAAGACCTTATGAACAACTGTATCAATAAACATGTTTCAAGTTCAATTATTTAAGATGTGTGGTCCTTCGAAATGTCTAATTTATTAAAAATTACTTTGGATAGAGGAAATAGTAACATGTTTAGTACGCAGATTGCTTAATTGCTTCTACTCTGTTTCCCTGCGCTTGGTGTATGCTACGAGACCCGCTTTTCCTTTTCCTCGTAAAGATAGTGTGTCCTTTATTTATCATAGAAATTTTGGTTACTATTTTAAATACCAGTCTGATGCTGGTGATATTGGGCGTACTTCCTGACATTTGCAGACCTAGCGCGTTCCATCTAAAGATCAGACAGGGCACGTCAGGATCGTTTTGTAACCCTTCCTCTGCGACTTTGGACTCTGCTATTGGCCAGTATTGGTTTAACATCCTTGTATGTGCAAGTAACTATTAAATAAAGTGTTTTGAGGTTTTGCATAGACCAGATTCCAAAAACCATTTGAAAATGTCGGAAGTGTTCTCTATTTAAATACTTAAACGTTCATTGTGTCGGCAGAGGAAGTTTGTAAACACGTTAAATCGCTTTAGGGAACTTTAACACCTTCCCCTTTTATCCCACGCATGCCTTTTTAATAGTTTTTAAACGATTATTAATTCACAATTTATTTATTTTAATCGTTCACTGGTATTCACTGGCATATCAATTTCGGCCTGTGCTCTTCGTTTCCGTTAATATTAATGTTTCATGTATACTATCAGTTTCTCCTGACGAACTAATAGTCGAGATATTTTCGCGAACTCTTTTTAAAAGTATTAATCAACTTTGTACTTCCAAACATTTGTTATATATATATATATATATATATATATATATATATATATATATATATATATATATATATATATATATATATATATATAGGCAGCATCTTCTCTTGCAAGCAGACAGCTCATATCTAGATATCCTTTAGTAGATCCTTTCAATAGTCCGAATTAGGATCTTACTTTCGGAGGGGAATTACCTGATAAATTTGCCATAGCTTAGATTTATCTCCGAAGTACTTTCAGACCCATTCGGGTCCATCTTCAGGAGAATGGGGTTAATCAGGTACAGACCATGTATTAGTATTATAGAGGGTTTGGGCGGGAATTATGTAATAAGTACGAAATTATAGAAAGAACTATAGACATTTTAGAATATTATTACTGATATTAAAGTTAATTCTATTAATTAGAGTATTTTTTGGTTTTTATATATAGGACTTCTAATATATGGAGTTTTTGTTTGTTAGTACTATATTCTAAGATGTTGGTATTTTCCAATAACAGTTTTCTGAATTCCGATCGAGGGCAGGAATGGTCGTTAGTTAAGTCTTGGGCTGTGATGCTAGTATCAGACGAATGCATCGTAAATCTTCTCGACAAAGTCGTTGTAGTCAAACCTATGTATATGTTTATATATATATATATATATATATATATATATATATATATATCAGGATTCATTTACTTCAGCCATATAATAAGTTAAACAGTTTTAGACACAGTATACAGTTTAGTGATGCCTCTTTCGAAGTGAGTTTGAGAACATTTCCAATTTTCAACGTTTCACATATAATGGATAAACATCCATCCTTCGAAATTAATTATTCTAGCCAATATTCGCTACTTTCGGTTGTAGCAATAAACACGTTTTTGCAAGTATATTTAAAAAAAATGCGCAAATAATACTTATATCGTAGACCTCATATCGATTTTTATATGTTGAAACATATCATTTTAGATTTATGAATAGCTGTGATTTAAACAATGCCCCCTGGCAGATTACATATTTCAATGCAAATTTCCTTGTCATGTTTCTTTGGCTTTTCGTCGTGCAAACTCTTCAATTTTAAATAAAAACTTTCTGAAATTTACGACGCGTTTTTTAAAAAAAAATTTTTTTATTTCGCTTCACTTTTTTCACTTCAATATTTTCTCTTCACTTTTCTGCCTTCCTCCCAATAGATTATTTCGTTAGTTTCTTTATTTGTAAACGTGTTGAATTACACCCAGAAGAGGCCAGACATATCCGTACGTTTGTATGGCTCTGTGTATTGTCCAGTGACTCTATCAATTGAAATAGTATTTTAATTGCTAAACAAACTAATAGATTGAACGTATTTTATTTCCGAAAAGGCAAAGTTTCCTGTCACGCTTTCATTTTACAGTTACATCGAAAGACGCGTAAATTAAATGGCCGTATATTCATGGTTTCTTGTTTCTTTTCTTTTTTTTCTTTCACATTTATGTTTAAAACAATCGAGATAACAGACGGAGAGATCATAGATAATGATACTTGGACACTTTTAAGATGTTTGTCCATTTAATGTAGTGATTTAATGTGTCGAACTCACGCGTGACTAATCGACAGACTGTAAAACGAACCAACACGCACGCGAACCGACGAACGGACAGAAAAAATATTCTAAAGATTATTTGACTCAGTTAATCACCCTGTTCTCTTGCCTCGTATATCTTCCTATGTAGTTTAGTTTCAATTACTTCGCCTGAAAGTTAATCAGCAAATATTATATGAAAGTTTTATTAATTTATCGTTGTTTTATTGAGTTACTTGAATTAATTAGTGTCAATAGCGACGAAAAAGTGCATATACATGGAACAAATAGAACGATGAAATAACAAATGAATAACACCAAACATTAATGAATTATATAATGGTTAGAAAACAATAATTATTCCAATTAGACGAATCTATGGCTTTCGATGGGTGTTCCTCTGTAGTTTATATACAGTATTTCAAAAGAATAGTTGTATGATTTATTTAAATAACATTAACGCGTTTTGATAGTATGTAGAAGTGATAAATGAAAAAAACAAGTTTCGCCTTTATTCATTTATATATGTATATATATGCATATATGTGTGTGTATGTGTGCGTATTTATATATATATATATATATATATATATATATTTAATGGTATATATATAAGAGTGTGTGTTGAATAAATAAAAAATAGACAATTGTGATCAAAATAGGAAGTAAATTTCTCTAAAAACGTGAAGTTAAAACATGCGTTTTTACAAAGTAAAAAAGTAACAACAAAATAATTTATATGAATACGAAACGCGTGTAAAAAGTAAACTTTTTTGGACAGTCGATATTATTTTCCCAAGGAAAAATGAATTGACATGATGTATTTTTATTCCGGCCGTCATGAATAGAACGAGCAATTGAAAAACTTATTCTTATTTTTATCAGCTTTTACTGACAGCAAATATTTCATCCACCGCCACTTTTTCAAATATTCAAATAAGCAATTCAACTGGAATATATAGTCGAAATTATCAGCACATTTACATGTAACAATTCGTCTTCTCTTTAAAATTCCATATTTCAGTGATACACTTCCTTCATTGTTTGCTTAGTTGACATGTTTTTCACAGTAAGTTCGTCTAGTGTCTTTGAACATTTTTAAGCCGTTACATTTGCTACTTATGTTGTGACAACGCTGGGGAGAGCTGCAATTAGTCATTAAACCATTAAGAGCGGTATGCAACTCTAAAAACTTATATGATTCGCACATCTCTTTGGTAGTTGCCCTGTTGCTTCTTCTTTAATGAACTCTTTTCTTTACATTCCTCGATTATGGTAACCGGAAAACATTCACACGCCACATTAATGTTTGTCGAATAACCTCATTGAGTGATCTGTTAATAATATGTCGCTTTCTGATATCTGCATTTTTTTGTTGTCTATTTAACAAAGTTTCTCCAGTGTGTGTTCTTAAACATTTAAACATTTGAAAGACATTTAGATTCCTCTCATGTTCCTCTCGTATAGTCCATGTTTTACATGTGTATACAGAAATAGGAATTATCAACGCACTATAAAGGTATCTCTTCAGTAACGTTCTTATGTTGTTCCTGAATTATTTAGGACTTTTAACCGGTCTTAGCTAATGGAACGAAAAGAACGCAATTTCTATTGATTAACTCAAATGTTCAGATAAAAATATCGTGCATATTTCCGTGTTTAATAGAAAGATTCCCAAGTTTAACAAGACACACCCATAGAAGGTAGGAAGTGACATCGGCCGAAACGTAGTGAGAATAACATCCAAGATAGAAAAAAGTAGGCTGAATCATCCAAATGATCCAAATTCCTCAGATATGTCGATTTAATTTACGTGTTTAACGTCTACAATTTAATTTCAAACTAATCGACGGAAATGGTATTCAAAATGAATTGTTTTTAAAAGATTTTCTCTTCTGTAAAATCATTTAATTTGCATATACATTTTCATAGAGAATTAAGTGTATATTTCATTAAATCTTTTAAAATATTAAACATATAATGGATATATATATATATTTATATATATATATATATATATATATATATATATATATATATTCTGTGTGGTATGTCATTATAAACTGAAACCCCCATTTTCCTCTTTAATCTGAATATCTAATCTCACAAGTTTTAATAGACGCATCTTAAGAATATGTGTTCTTGCTTACACTTCAGCTGATTCTTAATTGTTTACACAATCAAGTAAATATATAAGGTATTTCATAAATAAATAAAACAAACAAAGCTATTCTGACATAATGAAACCCATACCAACCGAATCAATAACCTAAGAACGTGAAATGCAACTGATTGGCAACGCTTAAACAAATGATCAATACAATTTCTCTTTGCCAAAACCAATGATTTTATTATCCAGGAGGAGATTATGTTGCAGGTAATCACCACGAAAAAACGATCCATATTGCTTTCATTAACGGATACTTATTTAAATCGATGTCTAATCACAACAGCACAAAATAGATCAAACGTCAAGACAAGAAGGTCAACATCTCTCAGACATCAGTCTAAATTGATTTAATCTCACATAATCATATAACCCAAAAGCCCCTAGTATACGTGAAGTGAATCTTCTTATGGATTTATTTTAAGATTTACTTATAATTGGCATCGAATTTCTTGTTGAAACTAAAACTGATCAATTCTGTTCAATGAATTAATATTTCCATTGAGAAGGTTATGAACTTACACTTTCTCCAATCTATGGATGATATACTGACGTTTATTTACGTAACAGTATATGAAATTCTTTAAAACGCGCATTTAAAACAAATAAATGGTCAAAATCACCTGTTATGCCATCAAGAATATATATTAGTGTGACAAACAGAATAGCGACAGATTTCTCGACGTTTACCTATAAATAGCGGCTTCACAGACTAAAGTTGTCATCAATTGAGTTCTAAGGATGACAGAACACTTGATTCATGCATACAGTATCATGAACGGTAAAGTAAATATATCTTTAGAGAAGTCATCAACAGAATATTAACCATCGTCGCTTTCGTTTCAACGGAAGTGCCGCAGCATTATTTGTCCGTGTTTCTGCTCCCTAGAACAGTCTGTCAGTGCGAGGTCATGTTTATGCCTACCATATGCAGACAACAGGTTGCATTCGACAATTATTCAACCGGTAAATAGATGCAATATCTTGGAACAGTTTTAAAACATTGCCTGCTGCATTTTAAAAAATTTTATAATAAATTTGATTGATTGACATATTAATGTAATGTAATATCCAAGATTTTCTATCCATCACAAATGCACCCTACTTTGTATTCTCATAGCATAACTTGCCGATTTTTCTCACTTATAAGTATATTTCTAACTTAAGTTTTATCCGCGTTTTAGAATGAAGGATATTATCTTGTGACCAACTATCAATGTTTAATATGGGCACATTCTAAGAACTAGCTTACGATTTCTCATGTCGGTACATTTAATACCATTCATTGGAAGTATTGGGTAAGCATTCTAGAAGAAAATTAATTTAAAGTTGTTTTTACTGTAATTAGCTGATTGTTGCAAATAAGTGTATTGCGTGTGTCGAGCCTCTGCGTAACATGAAGATGTTTGATCGGCAATAAAATACATGTAATAAGAATGCTTAATGAATAAAATAAATGTAATAAGAATGCTTAATGAGTAAAATATCATTAAGTACAAAGTAATATCATTTAGCAGAATTAAGCATACGAAAATAAGATTTCGAAACAATAGCTCAAAACGTACATTAACAGACTTTTGGGAATTGTCTGGATATTAAATTATTAATAGTAGATAGATAAATGTCCGCATTGGGTGCTGTCTAACCAAATAGGAACATAAAGAAATGAAAATAAAAAGAAAAGGTTATAACGGATATTTTTCTCGTTGTCTGAGATCAGAGTCATGTGTAGAAATACAAAAGTGACGTCTGAATTTTCTGGACAGTCAAAATCAAATATCGATTTGTTTTCTTTTCTGTTTCCCGGCTCTCGAGATTGACGGCAAGTGTAAACGTAAAGAAATGAAATTATTTAGGAAAAGTTGTGGACAAAAATCATGAGACATCTTCATTGTAATATAAATTCTAAACTATAAAATATGATTCCAATTTTTTTTTCATGATAAAGCGGACGACATGTCCCGACGTTAAAATAATAGCTGAAAAATGAACTAGATATATATATATATATATATAAATAAATTACATAGATGTGGTTCTCCAGACAGTGAATTAAGAAAGGTGGAGTTTTATATGGAATGCGAGAATGCCCTATCAGTGGAGTGTCGTGTTGAAACCAAGAGAGCTGAGGAAACGTTGTGAACAAACCATCAGATTATCTAAAATTACAATTTAAGTGTCACAAAAAAGCTAATAACTGTGGACCGTTGTTAGTCTAAGATATAGATTGATGACGTCTTGTAATATAACCCATACAGAGAGATATTCTGATAGTTTAGATGACAACTCTCCACCAGATGCTCTGGGTCTTATTATTGACCCCCCTAAACTGATCTTTATCTCGCAAAAAGAACAGCTGAATTCTTATGGAGAAAAACTTAAACAAGTGTTTAGAGTCGAATCAAATGTAAATAATATTGCATCTCTTATTTTATTAACTCAATGCTAAAGAAACTTTATATGCTTATATCGTACACCTTTCATATAAACTAACGAACCATTACGTTATAAATGTTTACTTTTATTTTGATGTTTATTTGTGGGTAAATAAAGTAAGGTACAAAAGTATCGTTCGGCGAGTCGTAGTTTTCCGTGATCTAAAAACATTGCATGACAAATAGTGTGCGTACGATACATCGTGAGAAAAAAATGAAGCATAAATATATACGACACCTAAGGCACATGTGAATGGCTTATAATGTGTATACCTATAGACAATTTCGTCAACCAACTCATGCTTTACATGTTATCTGTAAAGGACTTAAGTATTTATTTATAAACCTTAGTTTGCTTGTCTATATGTAACCGATTAAATGCTCATGAGTTATTTTCTCGTGCCGGATCGATAATTGCATGACATTAAACATTTACACCCCTTACATTCTACCTCCCCACGCTGTGTTCTTTGATCACAGATGGCTGCAAGTAGTCTAACAATGTTTTGATTCATTTCTGTCGTATGCGTATGTGAGTTTTAATTGTGTGCATTCTCTCACACGAGTTGTTTCAAGTAGCGTTTAAATGTATAGTTTAAACTGCTGAACATCGTTATATCGGGTTAATGTTTTTGTGGAAAAACTGCCCTTTTTTATGTAGCTATGACGACACTCTATGCGGCTTGACGCCGAATAATTTACGGATTTTTAAAATAATATTGTTGGGCTTATTTTTTCTGATATGTTCGGCTGAAATATATTGATTTTATTTTATAATAATTTGGAGCCGACTTTGTAAAAATATACAAATTTTTCTTTTTGTTAAATGTCTTCGTGGTCATATATAATAATTGTACGAATCTCCAATTGAACTTAGTATTGGCAAATAGTAAAAAAACACTTCTACTGATGAGAAAATCATGTTTTTCACCAAAAATGTTCGTTCAAAAAATGTCATATCATACTTTGCCAAGAAAAATACTAAGGTTTCACATACCTCTTCTATTTCGATTAAAAATTAAAAGAGATTTTTGTCAAATTCAATACATAACAGTTTCTTCCTGGACTAATAGCTATTAATCTGATTAATCCATATTTCATTCAAAGACATGTTCGTTGCAGTAATATCTATATCGTATCAGTTTTTTTCCAAACACACTTATTTCGAATCAGAGGAATTTTGCATTGAACATTATTTTTTTAGAATGACTTAAACAAAAATTAAATTTACGATATTAGTGAAGTCTCTACGTTTGTCTGGTTTCACATCAAAATTATGTTTACTAGAAAGAAAAATAAACTACTTATTTGTTCCAATTACGCGCATATCATCCATTTGGATAGAATAATTTGATATTCTGCTTTTTACATGATGCATGCGCCTATTAGTGTCAATCACGGACTTACTTTATTGCAGCCAACCTGATTAAGAAGAAAACCGAATAAATATAGCATACGTATTTATTCTCTGACGAAATGCGATGCTTCCTGCCATTTTGTCAGTCGCGGTCAATGCTAACACGGTTAGATATCGTATACAATTGAATTGACTTTAAACAAAAATGTGTGTTTACTTTTTACTATCGGAATTCTGCAACTTAAAAATATTTGAAGACAATATGCATGTAAATGTATGTAAATATGTAATATTTATCTATAGTTTGTTAGAGTTATACTCTGCCATTTTTTAAGAAATTTGATTCAAAATCTGTGCGTTATACCAAATGTCTTTATTATAAAAATTCAGAAAAACGTTTATGATGATGCTTGATTCCGCTTAAATATTAGATTAAATTGTCCTTAGTTTATGAAAAATTTATGTCTAGATGTAAAATTCGAATTTATCTCGTAATACATATTGAATTTCGATTCATTTAAAATTCTGATACATCTTCTAAAAGTGAATAGCACCATTATTGTTATTAAAAGAATATAAGCGTATGTCTGAACTTTTGAATGTGTGCTTTTAAATGTACAAACATGTCCAAAGTTTCGCAATATAAATAAAAAAAAAATGTATTAAATCCAAGAAAGACATTACATTTTGAAAGTAAATTAATTTCATATCAGTGTTTAAAAACTGTGTGATTTTTGACTGACCTTCATGAAAAATACACAGAATAGAATGATAATAATGAAAAACGCAATTTATTTACTATTTTATTATTTATCTGAAAGTTCATGTTAGAAATTTAATTCTAGTAAATTTAATGGAATTATTTTAAAACTGTTCTTTGAAATATACTGCAAAACTTTAATAGATAGCTCAATTGTACTATAAAATCGTATTTGCATTACTTTGAATAAAATTTAACACTCACATTTCCTTTGTAAAGTGTCGAATATCGAACTATAATTAAATGTTTTAATCCTTAATCGGCATTTCTTTTTTGATTTTTTACTGTTGTTTGGCTTCTTCGTGCTTTTTTATGCATTAAAAACATTTTGACAAATATTAATACGGACGTAAAGTTTTTACACATAGACGGTGTTTTTTAAGGATTTTAAACGCAAAACTACGTTTTGAATATCATATTAGGTTATTTTGGTATTAGGAAATAACGAAAATATTTAATAATAATAGTTACAGTCTTCAAAATATTTTTTATGATTTCTGGAACGTTTCTTACAAAGATGAAAAATATCTTTATTTGACGAACAATTTTAATTTCTCTATGAATAAAACATGGCTTTTTTGGTATTATTGTAAATTAACCAGCTCCACCAAATTATTCAGATTCTACTTTGTGTATGTTTCCATCCTGAATAATTAAGTGAAAATTAAAAAAAAACAATTATTTTAGAATTTAAATCAGTGAATCCGTTTCGCATGTAAATTTAACGTAAAATAATATCCCAGTTTGGGGCCATTCGAGCGTCATAAAGCAGTACATTTTTGTCTATGGAATATAAATAATGTTTGTTACTTTTACTTATTTAAGGATATTGGTAAGTATTTTTTTCATTTAAATGCTTTAAATAAATAGGTTGGCTTGGACACAGGTAATAATTTTTCATTAACCTTGCTTACTCTGAATTCTTAAATAATTGTTTTTTTGTTTGTTTTTGTTTCACCATATTTTAGGTGTTCACGTGTACTCACCTAAACGGATCAGAATATCATGGCGGGGAGGAGGCATCAGCAGAGGGTGTCAATCTATAAATGTACCAAATTTCCATTAAAGAAAACCTGGGCATCAGCACACGGTGTCAATCCATGAATGTACCAGATTTTCATTAAAGAAAACCTGGTACATTTATAGATTGACACCCTCCGCTGATTCACCCCCGCAATGATATTCGTTCTCTGTTCTCTTAGTTAAAAACGGTTTAACTAAGAGAACGCGGAACGAATATCCCTTATTATTAAATAGTCTAACCAGAGTATTGATTTACTCCTCTCCAGGAGTTAGGCACAAGGCCAGTTTTTATCTTACTCCCACAAGTAAGATGTGACCCAAGGTCGAGTCGGGAAATTAGGGTTTAAAAATTGTCTGGGCAGCCCCGTCGGCATTCCCCGGTAGGGGCGCCTCAGGCAGTAAGCAATAAACTTACTCTTCCCCAAAGAGGGGAGGCGAAGCCTGGGAGGGTTGACCTCTTAGAACTGCACAGGACATACCTATTGACCGGCGTAAATCAAGCCCCGAAGGCCAAAATAATACCAGTCTATGGTGTGCAGTATCCATCAGAACAGATACAACACACTAACCAGAGTAATCATTACGTATAAACCGGTAACTAAAAATAGCGTGTTGAAAAGTAAATTATAAATTTTCTCTGGACAATAGTATCCTTTTACGACCAGACCAAATATTTATTTTGTCTGGATAATAGTACTGTTTTTAGACCAAGTATTTATTTTGTCTGAACAATAGTACACTTTTCAGACCAGACCAAGTATTTATTTTATCCAACATTTGAACGAATACGAATGGAAATAGACAAAGAAAAATCCAGCGGTCTTAACTGAAGTGTAACAAGTATTTAGACTTGTTAATTTAATTGATTTATACTATTTATTTTAGCACTTTAATAAAATAAAATTTACAACACAACTACGTCCAAAACGTAACAGTATATTATTACACATACCTGCTACAATTAGGCTATTTAACACATACAGATGTAACATATACTACTTAACAAATGTAATTCTGTATCATTACACACCGCTGTTTAATATAGGGCATTGGATACTTTTGGATTTGACATATAGTAGTTCCGAAATGTAATACTGTATTATTACATTTATATGCTCTATTTAGGATAATGAACATTTTGGATTCAGCATATACCATTTACTTAATGTAATCCTATTCTATCTAGGATATTGAGCACTTTTGAATCCAGCACATACCAAATGTAATATTGCATGGTCACACACACACCTGTTTTATATAGGACAGGGAGCACTATTAGAATCAGTATATAATATTACAGAATATAATAGTTCATTATTCAAAGCCTCTGCTCTATTTAGGGCACTGAGCTCTTTTAGATTCAACATATGACATTTATCAAACATAATATTTTATTATTACTATATATCTCCCGTTTCTGTTCTAACATACTGCAGTATAATAACACCCATTTGTCTTTATGTATTGCAAATAATAATACAAATGTAATTAATTCAGCCGATCCTTCAGTTTTGCGGTTATTGCTCTCAGAGTTAATTGACCTCTCACTATACCCCCTCGCATAATAGTCTGAAAGGCATTGTGCGGATGAGGACAATAGTCGGTGGTGACTATTATTACGCAGTAATTCGTTATTAGGAAATATATTCATGTGCCATGAGAAACGCTTTATAAATTCCGAGGAAAATTAGGGAATTAACGTTTCTAAAGGTTGAGCAATTTCTTACAAAATTTTTACCTAATAACATTTAGTAATTGCTCTAACTCCCGATTCTTGACTGATTCCTTTCGTACTGACTCTCAAAAGAATCAACTGTTGGTGCTTTGTTACATTAGGACCCGAGCTTACTTTGACCCTGTCGTTAGAGTTAGGTTCAGGGTCAAAGTGGGGATGTGGGTTAACGTTAGCGTTAGAGTCCGATTAAGGGTTAGTGTTATGGTCATGGTTAAATTAGCGTGGGTCCTTATGTAACAAAGTACCGAATATTTAAATAATATAGCTATATTTTATCCGAGCTAATAGCGTGGTGAGTCTTGTGTACACTTTCCTTTTAGCTTGCGACACACAGACAGACATAGATAGAGGCAAGCAGACAGACAACTTTTCTTGTTTATAATAGATATACTTCAATATTCCATCACGAATGAATCGATCAATCCGTTATCTCTTCGTGTACCAATCCTTGTCAATAAGACCGAATTAACGTGTGTACATTTATTACAGATAAACGTAATATGTTGCACAAGGGTTTGGTGCAAATCAAACTCCACATTTTTGAATGGAATTGAACTTGATCAGTCTATTGCTTATCACTAATACCTGCAGAGAAAATAAGTATAAACGATGAAGGAAGGAAAACGAGTCACGTTTAATGTTATTGCGTCCATTAGGATTAATGTGTGAAAGACTGCTTCGAATCTATTAGTCATTCGAGACGAAATACCTTTGCAAATCAATACATTTTGACGCAAGTTTTTGTTCATGACATAACCGTATTTCCACAAGTTGTCATAACTAAAAGTGGGTAAGCTCTAGATATTAACTTTCACAGAATACCAGAGAAGATCGGCATACTTTCTATAAAACCTTCCGACAATAATTACAATTTGTGTGAAAGTATATATATATATATATATATATATATATATATATATATATGAAGCAATCCAACAAAAGATACAAGCGTCAACTAATATCTTATAATTAGTGAAACATCCGGATAAAAAAACTGAAGCTCAATATACTGGATAGAGCATTAATATTATAATATAAAATGAAGTAATAAAATAAGGTGTCAATCAAATTTTATTAGAATTCAAAGTTCATGCAAAGAATCCTTAAGTCCTTAGCTCATGAGTTTTCAAAGATAATTCTTCTCTTGAGAGGACCATTACCGCAGTTATACTACTACAGGCAATAAAATTATATACACAAATATATCAAAATACATAACATCAAACATATCAATCCAAAAACATACTTTTGTTGAATCCATACAGTCCATCCAGGTCATACAAGTTGAGGAGCATAATCAGGAAGGACATTACTCCAAGATACAAACAGCAGTCCAAATATGTGAAATTGAGGGGGCCGGCAAAGTTATCCAGTCGCGAAATGTGTCCATATTACAATGTTTAATTTATCATTTATTATTTATTAATTTATCATTTACATTTATCATTAACATTGTAATAACTTTGCCGGCCCCCTCAATTTCACATATTTGGACTGCTGTTTGTATCTTGGAGTAATGTCCTTCCTGATTATGCTCCTCAACTTGTATGACCTGGATGGACTGTATGGATTCAACAAAAGTATGTTTTTGGATTGATATGTTTGATGTTATGTATTTTTATATATTTGTGTATATAATTTTTATATATTTTCAAAGCGTAATTTTATTGCCTGTAGTAGTATAACTGCGGTAATGGTCCTCTGAAGAGAAGAATTATCTTTGAAAACTCATGAGCTAAGGACTTAAGGATGCTTTGCATGAACTTTGAATTCTAATAAAATTTGATTGACACCTTATTTTATTACTTCATTTTATATTATAATATATATATATATATATATATGTATATATATATATATATTATAATAATAATAATAATAATAATAGAATTAACGATAAGTGAAGTATCGTAAAAGTGATCTATCGTGATAAAGTAAAGCTCAATATGTTGAGAAGAGTTTTATCTTTGAAAATCCATGGATTAAGAATTAGTGTAACTCCTTGTATCTGAACCTTCGATGTAATAAAATTTGTATCAATTTTAGTTAATTTTATGTAATTTTGTGCAATTTTTCATCTTCATCTTTTCTTTCCTAAAATATATATATATATATATATATATATATATATATATGTGTGTGTGTGTGTATGTGTGTGTGTTTGTGTGTGTATTTCATACACAAACACACACACACAAACACATCACACACATACACAGATGTAACTTACGTTAACACCTAATACAGTACAAATACACTTATGTAGCAATTTCCAGCTGAGAGACGATCACTTTTCCATTTTTCATCACATTAAAAGCTTCCTTAGCAAATCAACTGCAAACAATATACATGAGAAAACATTCTTTCCGAAAGTTCGATAGAATAATAAGAATATTTTATGAAACAGATCATCGAGATATAAAAAAGTACTTATATATAAAAATATAAGCAACTATGTCAATTTAAAAAAAAAAATACTAACAGACATATATCTGTCAAACTACACCATGCCAAAATGTTAGGTAATACCTGTATCGAACTGGTCTGGTGGAAACTCCGTATCATATAATATTTCGGGAACTCTTCCCTTCTTTAAGAACTTTGCTCAACTTAAGTTCAAACGTGCATATGAAAGGTATCAGGTTAGCAGGAGATATAAGTTCAGCATAATATATAAAATATTGATTACTTATACAATTATTTTATTTCTTATTATTTATTAATTCTTTAAATTCTTATTTTATAAATATAATTAGGTATTGCATATAGTATACATTTTTATTTAAGACGAGTGAACATTTTCTGTGTATTTTATTTCTTTTATTTCGGTTTCAACGAGTTAATAAAAGCAAGGTACTATTCTTTTTTCTAATATTTATATTATACTTATTTATATTTATTTTTTTTATTTTGGTTTAATATATTTATTGTTTATTAATGGCATACTTTAATATATATATACATATATATATCTATATATATATATATATCTATATATATATATATATGTATAAAAGAAATGTATTTGTGAGTAACAGACAAAACAATTGTACACTATTTGTATTCTCTCTTTAATAATATTAGATAAGTAATTTTAAGATGTGAAGTTTTCCAACTAAAATTATTCAGCAGAATATATATAATTATATATTTGTCGTTTGCATTTTTTTATTCATTGCTTTTCGTTATTTCTATTATAGGTCAACATTATTTTTATATTGTTTTCGTTGATGTATCTTTCATATTAGATTTCGTAATTTCTCACATTAACACTTCCTAAAATACTTTTCATTAGTAATGCTATACATGAAGAAAGGTTACATACTAAACATATCCAAAGCAATCCGATTATATGTAGCTTTGTATTGTTTGCTTTGTTATTATTTATTTTATTTATAATCTGTACAGCGTAGAAATCTCAAATTATATTTTGGTAATTAAAAAAATAAATGTCCATCAGAAGAAATTCATATAAAATTAGAAAAAAATGCTAGGAAAATATAAATAGAATAATAATAAATTATTGAGAACCTTTTTTTTTAAATCCATGATATAGTGTTTTTTTTCGTTCGTATTATTAAGAGTAGTCTTATCACATCCATCAGTTGAAATATTCCAAAAAATAGTTTTACGTTAAAATCCATCCAGTGTTTAGAAATTAAAACATATGTACAAAAAAATCGTAAACCTGGAGATATATCAATACATATTTATATGTACATTCGGGTATATATCTTTCTGGTTCAACCGCACTGAAGAGCTGTGATACAGCGAAACACTCTGTATGTGGATAACTATATGAAGCTCGCTTCCTGGTTAGAGCTTATTTGTAAGGATATCGCCAACTGCCATTAGCTTTAAGGCACAGCTTATTGGGTAAAACTTATTCGAGCTCTGGCACTTGACAATGTTTACATTGAGATATTACTTAAAGCAGTCAGTGTCATATGATAGCGCAAGGGGTAGGAGCACTGACTGTAAGCTCGACGGTTGAGTTTCAATCCAGGCTTGAGGCACTAATTGGTCGAGCCGCACTCAAGAGCTGTTATACAGCGAAACAGTCTGTATGTGAATGGATATATATATATATATATATATATATATATATATATATATATATATATATATATATATATGGGAAGAGAAGGATGAAGGTAATCCGACATTTTTCTGTATATTATCATCCTGATGAAGTCTTATAAATAAAGACGAAACGTTGATGTACACATAAAAAAACATCCATTTTTTGGTTTTCCTTTTTCATTTTCCCATATATATATATATATATATATATATATATATATATATATATATATATATATATATACGTATACAAATATACCTCTATTATCAAGTAGATGTTAGTACATAAAACGGCTTTTTGTCGATATACTTTTAATACACAAAATACATACGTAAATATACCATAATTCTTGTATTGATAAATGTTAAAAACAGATTCGGCTTTACTTTTTCTTATCTGCTAGAATTTATGAACAAGTCAAATTATCCGTTCATATAAGTATCTATGTATTAAACTCGCGAACTCTGACCCCGTTTGTACTCAACAAATCTCTATAATTGCATAATATATTTAGAGAAATAATAACTAGTATTTAATACTGTAATGTTTATGTGTGTGTCGTTACACACCCCATACACACGTGAACAGTAGATGGAAAAATAATAAGTATATTTTTACTCCTATATAAGAATGATGAGCAATAATACTATTACTACTACTACTACCACTAATAATAATGATAATAATAATAATGATAATAATTATAATAATGATAATGATAATGATAATAATAATAATAATAATAATAATAATAATAATAATAATAATAATAATAATAATAATAATTATATTGTAGTAAGAAGAAAATTGTACTATCATAAATTTTCGAATGAGATTAAATACCAATAACTGGAGATAGTGGTCGTGATGCAAAAGTTAACGGTTACCTGAAAGATATATATATATATATATATATATATATATATATATATATATATATATAGAGAGAGAGAGAGAGAGAGAGAGAGAGAGAGAGGGAGATTAAGGAAGAGAGATAAAGATGTTCGAATGACAAATCTATTTCAACTACGATTGTTCAATGCAAGGTGTTCTCGATAAAAACATGTTTATTTAGCTTTCTTTAAACCAAGGCTTTTCAAAGATTAAAATCTTATCATCAGAGGAATTACATAGATGGATAAGTTGGCAGTGGAAAAGCCAAAATTATATATTTGAAAATATATAAAGTAATGGAGAGTAAAGAAATATTGAGTATGTCTAGTTGGTGAATGTCCGTTGATAAGGTGTCCGGTGAATTGAGATTTAAAGATGGAAAAAAGGGTTTCGTGAAAGCAACGTTTAAAATGTTCCAAATGAAGTGAATTCAATAGAAAGATGTTTAGTTCAATCGTAGATGGAACGCACTTATTCGGATGCAATTTCAAGAATCATGGCCATTTTAAAATACTTCCCTGGACCAAGAATGAAAGTAGTTTTTCAGAAGTTGAGTTTGAAATGTGTATCAAAATTCCCGACTACCTACGTTTAATATACACATTTTAAACTCACCTCCTGAAAAAACTACTTTCATTCTCGGTCCACGGAAGTATTTTAAAATTGGGACCAAACAATTTGACATGAATGCAGGAGTAACTCATAATTACATCATTTGACCATTATTGTTCCTTATCTTCATAAACGACCCCCTGCTTACATTGTGTCTGAGATTGGTATATTTGCTGACGACATATCGCCTTACTGTCGTCATGTGGGTAAAACGGACGCGCATATATACTTCACTCTATAATAGAATTAATAAATAAATAAAGTTAATACTGTTACAATCAAGCTTCTTTCCTTCAATAACCACAAGAAATATCTTCAAACACCAATTGCCATGACACCTACCCGAGAGTCCGACGTTCAAATTCCTTGACCTAACATTCACAGGTAACATGAATTGAAAGAAATACATAGAATACATGGCGAAGGCTTATGCAAAGAAGGTGGTGTCCTACCGTACTATGAAACCTCTCACATCTGAAAATATCCTATATCTCTACAAAACCACAAGCCGTCCATGAATGGATTAGTGTTGCCACATGTGAGCTGGTGCACCACCGACTACTCTCTCCTTCAAGGCCACAAAAGAGTTGCTAATTTAATAGATCCCAAACTATCCACACATTTTCTAGCCCCTGTCCCATCGCTACAATGTTGCGTCTTTCTTCACTGCCTCTGGAAAGCTTCACGCATATTCTTGGATCACATTCACTTATAGGGGGAGACAGTGGTTTTCTTTTTCTATAAATAAGCCACTTCTTAAAACTATCGTGGGGAGTCACCTGAAACATCGAGAAATCTATTTTGTTTTATTATAAACATAAATAAATCTTAGTTTAATTACCTAAATTACTTACAGGACTCTTTTCAACTTCTTGTTTCCAAATTTATACTGTACTTTTTAAATGTATTTGATATTTTTCCCGGGCCACGCCGGTGGATAAGTCTTGCTCGTATGTATGTAAGTAAAACTAATTTAATATTTACTTGAAATTGATATTATTATTTGCCCCTTTCAGAGATTGAAGTTGAACTTTGTTTGGGGAAGTTAAAATAGGCTGCTCGTAGCTATATTGCATGTTCCGACAACGTTCGTCGAACACTCTAGACAACCTTTCTATAGTGTGGTGTCAGCCGAGACCGATGTCATCATTTATTATTATTATTATTATTATTATTATTATTATTATTATTATTATTATTATTATTATTATTTGTACTCACTAGGAGTTCTCACACAGATCATCGTCAGTGATTTCTCACCGACAACAACACCTGGAATTTCTTGGCGTCGTAGTGACGACAAGCCTCCACACATTTCCAGTATTATTCACCTCTTTTCAATAAACACCGCAAATAACCTTGCGGTATCGCAACAGCCTCTTCCCCTTGATTTCTCACTGGTAATGGCCATAGATCTCCTCTGAGATTTTAATACTTTTGCACTTTAGTAATCTATATTATCGAAAATCACTACACCTCACCCTATAATGATATGATTTTAGTACTTCCTCATAGTTATAACTTGTTTATATATAGAATTAACCATTGCAATTACACACCCTGTATTTAATTGGTGTGCTTGCCTTTATGGTACTTATCTTGTAAGTGTCTTGTAATACTAGAGATGGTATACATGTAAACAAATTGAACAGAAATAGATAAGAGCAATACTGAATGATATAAGCACTTTAGTTTTTATTATAGAAGTATCAGTATTTGTGTACATATGTGTGTCTGTGTGCATGCATATACATGTATCTATACACATGTGTATGTATATGTATGTGTCTGCGTGCATATATACTGATATCGTGTATATTTCTGTTATGTGTGTATGTATATGTACATGTATCTGTAATGTATTTTTAGTAGATACAATATAGAACGTGTCAGCGCCATAAATTGCATAACACTTATGGACACAGCGGATATCTGCTACGGCTTTTTCTGCTTCGACCACTTGTCATACGTATTCGAGCACGTACAAATATTGTAAACTATTTGACTCACCGTTGTAATCTTGACGAAAGACGAGTTCTGAAACTGAGGAAAGAAGACGATGAAGATCAAGCAGGATTAGACATAAAGTCTCACAGTGCTTTCCTGTTAAAACATAGCGTGAAAGCGTCTCAAGACTTTGTGTCCAAACTGTATATAAAAAATCCTCTAACAAAGTTCGGCCAAACAACATTTTGCCAGAAGCTCATCGTATATTTATATGTTTTTGATTTATAATTCCAATTTAATTCTGTTTTCTTTTCTGTTTTAAACAAATTCGTATTTCAAATTTGATTCAAATTAGATTGTCTTTACCAAAAATATTCATATTTTATTTTTAGATGAAGATTTCCATATCTGATGCAAACTTGACGCATAAGAATCACACATTCGTTGAGCTAAAAGCGTTCTGAATGACACGTTGCCTCTTTATGTTTCTGCAATTTTGAGATGAGGATTTATAATTTGTATACTTTCGATTATTCGAACTACTGTTCTCATCTTCAGTGTTACCATCACAACGTTTCAGCCGTTGTAACTTCCGGCTTTCTACAGATGTATCTTATCGAACTCGTGGATATTTTTGTCTAACTCAAGAATCCGGACGGAATTTCGAGCGAAACACTTTATTTAATCCACAGACATAGCATACTCTCGTTCCGTCAGCCATGACTGAGAGAAGTTTTCAGTAATTCGCAATTCATTGTAATCTTTAACCTTCAGAAACCAATCGACTGCCACTTTTCTTCCCTCTCTTCTCGTATTTAAAAAAATGAATTGCTCTAATAAAATGTTGTGCTTAAGATAAATCATAATGAATATATATATATATATATATATATATATATATATATATATATATATATATATATATATATATATATATATATATATATATCTTTATGTTTGGATTCTTTAAATTTATATAGATAATGTTCTAAGTTTGTTGATCACAACTCACTTCATATATACACACACACACGCACACACACACACACACACATATATATATATATATATATATATATATATATAAATATATATATATATATATCGCTGTAAATCCTCGCCGACTTGGCATTTACAAAGTTAAATTCCTCCTAACTTCCCAGCTAATTGACGTTGGCCGACGGGTAATATTCTTGCCTGTTTCCTGCACTGAAGTTGCGTAAGCACGAAACATCGATGTCTGTAGGTAATAAATAATTAATATTTTTTCATAAAATATTATATATATAGATGCATATATATATAATTATTTGTATTTATATAGACATGAACATGTATAGATTAGAATAATCATATATATATATAAGCTCTATTTGATATTGAGAACTCATTATAAGACGGTTGAAATTCTTTGGATGTATATCCCGTGGATGTTTACTTTCTTTGGATGAATATATATATATATATATATATATATATATATATATATATATATATATATATATAATGTACATATATTATTATAATGTATATATATATAATGTATATATATATATATATATATATATATATATATATCTCTCTCTCTCTCTCTCTCTCTATATATATATATATATATATATATATATATATATATATATATAAAGTAATCCAACAAAAGATATAAAAGTCAACTAATATCTTATAATTTGTGAAACACCCGGATAAAAACTGAAGCTCAATATACTGGATAGAGCATAAATATCATAATATGCAATGAAATAATAAAATAAGGTGCCAATCAAATGTTATTAGAATTCAAAGTTCAAGTAAAGTATCTTAACGTCTTAAACTCATGAGTTTTAAAAGATAATTCTTCTCCTCAGAGGACCATTACCGCAGTGACATTACTGCATGTAATAAAATCATACTTTGTAAATATATAAAAATATATACAAAAATACATAAAAGTATATAACATCACATTTTATGGTTTTGGGTTGATATACCCAAAAACAATTTGAAAACATATTGAGAAAATATATCCAGAAGGTTGACTGAAGATTCATCCAGGTAATGAGTGACAGTCAAAATTGAAAAATTGAAAAAATTAGAAAAAATTGAAAAGGTTATCCAGTCGTGAGATGCGTCCGCAATCAAAGCAGTGAAAAATGCATCCAATGTTTATGTTAATTATTACAACGATAAATAAACCAAATCAAATAAAAAGTTCAGTAAACTCACTATGTGTAGAAATCATACTGTTCAAAATTTAGGGTTTTAATGATTTGATCGGAGCAGTACAAATCAAAATTTGCTGGTTAAATGGAAAATCCGTTAAATCCGATCTGAATCAAATTAAAATTGAATGGAGCCGACAAACACGGTCATCTCTTCCCCCGGGTCGAAGAAAGATAATTCCAATGAGTAAAGTTTGAAAGAATTAACTCTCCTGTGAGCCAAATAAATAAAACCTTTTCTCGCCGCTCAGAAAGGAATACTAAAGGCGCTAGATACCTACTCATCCGAACGACGTTCTCAGAGCGGAAGTTAACATAGAAAGAAACGCCATCCTATATCGACAGATATGTCAAATCAATTCAACCCGTACTGGATGTCATAAGTCAAAGGAAAAGGGATGTGCAAATTTAGCTCAGAGCGTCTAATCACGCTTAAATCCCCAAGTAGCTACTTAAATGTCTAACTTACGCATAAAAAAACGATTTAACAAATCTAGCCCTATCAAATAATATAGAAAATTTATGAAATTAAAAATTACGAAGTTATTAAAGTAATTAGAATTTAATAATTTAATAGTTTAATTAAAGATTTAGTCTTATCTAATTAGGACGTTTAATTTAAGGTTTAATTTTTCCTAATTAAGAAGTTGTAAATATATTTAGAGTTTAAAAATTTAGATATTTAGACATATAACTTCAGAGTCTACACCTTTTAGGCAAGAAGGATTTAACGAACACATCTCCAAAAACTGGACACCCCCGGTCTCTGCACTCACTTAATCAGCTACGGTTGGATTGGCGGTGGTTTCCACTGTGCATACTTGAATTTCTTTCCATGTAGACATTTGGAAACTAATTCATTTCTAGAATTAATCAGATTTAAATGTTTAGGTGCAGTGGCTATCATTACGGCTTCTGAATTGCATAGACTACAAGATCTAGATCCTGGGCTTTAAGAGTTTGAGTTTTTAAGATGGACCATTTTATATTGTGTTGAATATTATTGGATCTTAAGTATTCAGTGAAGTTTTGTTGTTATAGACATCGTTATTGAAAGAGTAATTATGCATAGCAATTCGGGATTTAATTAAATTTGATGTGGCACCAATATAAGTGTGTATCTTAAGATTTACTCTTGTTCCTGAGCCATTTATATTCCTATTAACGGGTCTACTTCTATTTACTGTATTTTCATGATATGGATTAGGTTGGTTAATTGATTGTATATTATTGTTAGCGGTTATAGTTAACTACCTTTAGGTACTCATTATCGGCTTGCTGAGGCGGAAGATGGATAGTAGAAATATTAGGTCTATAGTTATTGTGCAAATTAGTTGTAATGCTCAGTTGTGGAGTTTGATTAGAGGCTGCATTTATGTGATCTCTAGGATTTATTGTAGATTTATTAAGTTCAGTTAGATATTCTATTGGAAACCGACGGGACTATTGAATAGATTATAGCTTTCGGGTAGTTATATAGTTTGTGTACATAAAAAAGAGTTAGATTAGGTTTATGGAAGGAGCTATATAATCCGTCATTGAGGTTAAGGGTGATATCAAGGAAGTTAGAAGTTTTTCTCTCAGGATCAACAGTTATGGATAGGCCGAAATTTCTGAAAAAGTCATGCAAGGCTTCAATTGTTTTGCTATATCTTCTAGGTCTCTCATCCGAGACAAATAGGGCATCGTCTCTGTATAGGCCACCTTTTATATTTTTAAACCTATGTTTGAATTCATTTAAGAGGAATAAACCCACTAGGTCAGTTACTTGAGCAGAATCCGAGGCTCCCATAGTAATTTCGAAGTCGTTGGGGGTGTCCTTTCTAGTCAATAACTTGCCCTCGAATTGGAGAATAGATCTTCTGACCAGAGTGATAAGTTTAATTTCCAAATCAGTAAGGTCTGAATTATTTTTCGCTAAATTTAGAGCTTTTTGGGGAAATAGATTGGTAATAGTTGTCTATGTCAAAAGTTATAAAGCTTAATCTATGTTTATCCTAAAGGTTAAAAAACCATTGAATTACGTTATCTGAAGATTGCCACAACGAAAAGAAAATTTTATTCCGGATGGCTGGAATGACCCTATCAAAAATTCTTTTACTGATCATGTCTAGGTCAGAATTTGATGGGCAAATTAACAGTATTGATGGGTTTTGTTGAAAGTTAGTCTTATGGTCTTTTAGTGAAAATCTAGGTGTGGCTGGCGTTACTCCTTCTGCATGGTTGGTTACATTCATATATGTAAGTAGTAATTTAGCTTCTAAATTTATATCTATAATCTTATTTGGGGGTGCAGTTTAATAGGATTTATGTAACTCACGGTATATTAAGTTCCTGTAAGAAGTATAGTCCAACTTGTAGTAGTTGTCTGCCGGAACAATGCAATCCGTATGCTTCTTAACTCTCCTGGTAAATCCATTTATTTTTTTGACGATAGAGCTGCAATACTTTGTCCGCTTTTTGAATGTAATTCTTCTGACCAGGTCGAAAATGGCATTCTCAAACTCGACACAGGACATCATTCTGCATAGGGAAAGATGTTGTTTTAAGTAAGGCCACTTCCATTAGTGTTTTGCCGTTTCGCATCGTCAATGTCAACCCGGTCCGATGATACTTGCATATCATGATAGTAAGCTCTCCATCTAACATTTATCAGAAACTTGTTTATTGACTGGATCAATTTGTATATATAAGCCTCCTTAGTTGGGGTAGGTATGTTTTTGGCCGATAATGGAAACAATTCTCAGTAGCCCTTTACGTCTAAAGTAGCAACTTGCTTTATAAGGTCTGAATTTATATATATATATATATATATATATATATATATATATATATATATATATATATATATATATATATATATATATATATATAAATTCAGCCCTTATAAAGCAAGTTGCTACTTTAGACGTAAAGGGATACTAAGAATTAGGGTGAAATCTTAGGAAGATAATCCTAAATTGGGAGCTGTGCAGCGAGATGTCTGTTTACATTAGTTTTACATTTCTGCATGTCGCTACAGTCGGAGAAACACGGAGCAGGGAGGGCGTTTCAAATGCCGACATCTCCAGGAAATACGCTCTTGGAGTAGAAAGCTTTCCGGCATCTAGCGACCTCAATGAATACATTGGATTTAGGTTATTGTCGCGTTGGTCGCGTGTATTTTCGTCGAGGGTGCATTAGAGCAGCAAGTTCATCGGAGCACATTCTATTGACGTACTCGTATAACAAGCATAAGGAGGCAAATGGGGACTCGAGCTTGGTGGATAGTGACGGTCCTATCAGATTAGATATTTTCTTTGGACCTTGTCTTAGAGGGAGAGACGAGTAAATGATGTTCTAGCGCCGGTGTGACACCCATACTCTATGCAGAGGCGGAAGGTGGCTTTGTAGAGATATATGATACTGTTTACTGTAAGAGGTTTACTAGAACGGTAGAGGGAGTCCACTTTGTTTGAATCAGCCTTGCAAATGTATTCTATATATTTGTTCTAATTCATGTTTCCTGTAAATGTTACGCCGATAGGGTGTTATTCGGCATAGTAATCGGTGGTTGAAGACGATTTGTGTAGTTATTGAAGGAAAGAAGCTTTGCTATAGCAGCATTATATGTTACCATCTATTTATGATATTATTCCATTACAGCCTGGAAATCACTTTCTAAGGATTTTGCAATTGCCTATGATATGTGCGCGTCCGTTTTGCCCATATGACAAGAGTAGAGCGTGGTGTTTCAGCAAATATTCATACGTCAGTCTCAATGACATCAGGGAGGTAATTTATGAAAATCAGGAACAGTAGAGGTCCAAGGATTGATCCCTGGAGTACACCAGCATTTATGTCATGTTGTCTTAGATGAACGGCCATCGATGACAACCTGGATCTTTCTTTTTCTAAGGAAGGATTTTATTATATTAAATATTTGTCCAGTAATACCATGTATATATATATATATATATATATATATATATATATATATATATATATATATATATATGTGGTGGTGGTGGTGGTGGTAATGGTGGAGGTGTCTATTTGTAAAGGTTAAGGATTTTTTGACCGAGGAACAACAACTAGCAATACATACAAAATATTGTAGATCAAAAAATTATAAACGACATTCAATTTCAATTCATTAATTGAGGAAATATTGAACGATTATCTACTGCCGTTTATTTGAAGAAATATTACATTAAGTTGCAAAATTTAAAAAACTAAAATGGAATGGATTTATGTTATATTTTGTACAAGATTTTCTGTTGTAATTTACTCTATCTTATTCATTGTGGTGTGAAGTTACTGAGACGTATTTATATGGTTTCCAAAAGTATTTGTTGAAAGGGCAAGAGAGAAAGAGAGAGATAGAAAGGGGGTAAATACGTGGGATGAGTATCAGAGAAAATAATAAATGTGAAATATTCATCCTTTATTTTCACTATTTATACCAGATGAGTTTTATTCAGTGAGTAAGACGCTCCTTTGAAAGAGAAAGAAACACCAGTGCAACCTTAATAAATGAAGAAACAATAAGAAAAACCTGGACAAAATAAGAGAAAGTTGAATAAAAAATATATAGAAAAAAACTGGTAGAAGTTGAATGCAATATACAGAAAATAAAAGACATAACGAGGTGCCACGAATCAACCACAGCAAAATTAAAAGAATGTTAAATGAAAGTAGTAAAAATTGCTAACACAGATAATATTAAGACGAACAAATGTCGAAATTGGTTCTACTCTCAATGGTGCCAATGTCGGTTGTTTTAACTGAAAATGATTCTGGGGGGTCTGCTAGAAGTGAGAAATAGAAGTAATAATAGCATTTAGGTATAAACAGGAAGGTTAGGACGATTATTACATTTTGAGATCGCTTATTGTCGTGCAAATTCCAGAGCAAGACTCTGAAATTTATAAATTGGTTTGTGCGAAAACATTGAGTGAGTTGCAATGATGATAATAACAATCGGATTTTACTGGACACATGGGAGACTTGCTGACACTTGTATTGCATGGTCAGTCGCTTGTTTTATCAGTGAAGGCTCAGTTGTGATTATTCGTGTTATAACTTGTAGTGAGTAAAAAACAACAACAATAACAACATTAACATAACTAAAACAATAATAACAACAGTAATAATAATAAATATTGTTATTATTATTATCATGATTAATAGTATATTATTATTATAATTATTAATATTAATATGATTATTATTATTATTATTATTATTATTATTATTATTATTATTATTATTATTATTATTATAAAATAGACTGTCATGAAAGTTCAAGAAAGCAAGTTCGATTGAGGAAAAGAGCACCAACCAAACCTTCACTGAAAGAGTGTGAGGAGTACTGAGACCATGAAAATGCTTATCGCAACCTAAATTCTACAGAAGATAAACTGCCGTTGGTAAAGAGAAATCAGTGGTGAACGGCAGTTGCAAAAACGCAAAATAGATTTCAATAGTTATCGGAAGAAGTAGTAAATGCTGGTAACATGTAGATACTTGTAATTCTGACTAAACAGTGCACGACTTATTATTGCAAGTGAACAATAACTGAGGAATAATAATAATAATAATAATAATAATAATAATAATTGATAATAATAATAATAATAATAATGATAATAATAATAATAATAATGATAATACTAATAATGATAATACTACTACTACTACTAATAATAATAATAAAATAATAATAATAATAATAGTAATAATAGTAATAATGATAATAATTATAATAATAGTAATAATAGTAATAATGATAATGTTAATAATGACAATAATAGTAATAATAGTAATGATAATAATTATAATAATAATAGAGCAACGTACATTTATAAACGTATGTATACTTACCTATTGGGCGTGTGCAAACGTTTCCAGCAAAAATCATTGATACTGTGTATACAGTCTTTTATTTAAGTTAGCTATAACACATCATCATAGAATAAAAACGTAAACATTTCGCGCATTGAATTGATAACAACAAATGCTATTTGTATCAGATATCATGCAGATATTAATCGACCAATTTATTACCTAAAAATTAATCGACCGTGTGTTCCCATGTAATGAACGACTTTTTAAGACCAATTAATTACCTGAAACCTTGAAGACATTTAGATATGTTATCTAAATGAAACAAGTAAATATCGCCGTCTTGAAACCAGGTATCTTGTAATAAACCCCCACCCCTCTCTGCCGGTGTAACATTCGTCTACAACGTCCGTTTATTACACACATTAATACGAATCTAACTATGATATGATTCAATTCATGAATGACATGCACTTAAATAAAACAAATCAGTACAACGATTAAAAGGAAACTAGTTCATACCCGTTCCTGGGTAGGCCAATTTCTATATTTACCTAGTTTCTACAACTTATTAGAAACATATTTGTGAAATTGTGTTGATAAACTACAATACTAAGCATTTGTATGAGAGAGTAAGTAACTATGATGAATCAATTTACGTATTGTTCTATTTTGAAAATCATTAGAAATTTTATTTAAAAAACCCATAATACGTTTTGAACTAGTAGCGAATAGGCCTTATACATTTTTGAACTAGTAGCGAATAGGCCTTATACATTTTTGAACTAGTAGCGAATAGGCCTTATACATTTTTGAACTAGTAGCGAATAGGCCTTATACATTTTTGAAGAATCACAAAAACAAGTTTACTTAGTTTAAAAAATATTTATGTGATGCTTTAATGTTATACCGTTATGTTGATTTCTTTTTTATTCATAAAACACGTGCACAGTTAATTATAATTCATAGTTATGTTAGATCCTAAACACTATTACCATAGTAATGGGTATTCTGCCTCTTCCTTTTTTTGTCAACCAATTAAAAATTCCTATTTCAATCAAACAAACCCCAGAATTAACATAGCCTATCATGAGCATATAGATTGAACACTTCAATATAGTATATAGATTGGACACTTCAATATAGTATATAGATTTGACACTTCAATATAGTATGTTGATTGGACACTTAAATATAGTATATAGATTAGAACCCTCTATACAGTATATTGATTGGACACTTAAATATAGTATATCGATAGTGGACACTTCAATATAGTATATGTATATTAGCCACTTCGATAAAGATTGGACACTTCGATATATCATATAGATTGGACACTTCAATATAGTATATAGATTGGACAGTTCAATATAGTATATAGATTGGACACTTCAATATAGTATATAGATTACAAACCTCTATACAGTATATTGATTGGACACTTAAATATAGTATATCGATAGTGGACACTGCAATATAGTATATATATATATATATATATATATATATATATATATATATATATATTGGCCACTTCGATACATTATAAAGATTTGACACTTCGATATATCATATAGATTGGACACTTCAATATAGTATATAGATTGGGCAGTTCAATATAGTATATAGATTAGACACGTTAATACAGTATATAGATTTGACACTTCAAGGAATTAAAGATTGAACACTTCAAGGAATTAAATAAAACAACGGTGGCCATTCGCATTATCTGAATAGGATAACCATGCTAATTCTGTTTGTTATTCGTTCAAAATGTTTCGTCTGATATAACCTTCGACGTTAACAGAGCTATCAGGCGTTGTCCGAGGCTATAAAACGTATGACTGAATTCCTTTATTCATAAAAAAATAAATACAAATCATTCATTCCTATTTAAACAATTCCGAACAAACAATGATCTAATAAAGAAAGCATTTAAACAAAAACATTCTTCATTTTTGTGTGTAGCTATTTGTTTTGTTAAACCTCTTACGATTAAGTTGGCAATTCACAATAACAACTAGATGTGTTCGGTCTCAGATGTTTTAAATCTGAAGTTGATGAATTTCATTTATTTGTGGACTGTAATGAAACAAGAAACAATTTTACAAGTGATTTGTCTCGACATAAAGTAAAACAATTTTTTTATCAGTTATAAACAATCGGATTTAAAAAAGTCACATGTGATTATTTTGTTGTAAATCAAAACAATATTTTTTGTGTCACGTAGTAAAACAGTATGTTTTGAAAAACAAATTATTAGTGATTATTTGGACGTTAAACAAATAAATGTGTTTTGTGTTACTAAACGAAACAGTCGAATTTAAGTAGAAACAATTACATGTCATGTTTTAACGAACAGGAAAACACATTTTGTTCGTGTTATTAAACGAAACAGTCGAAATAAAAAAAACATATTTTCGATTAGTTTCTTCTGAAATTATTCATCCTTTTTTGAGCAAATAAGCCTTTCTCGTATTTTCAATAGTTTTTAAATATAAAATTTTATTTTATACATTTTAAAATTTATATAAGTACATATGTTGATTTAGAATTTAAAAAATTAACGTGTTGAAACAGATAATGAAAAAGTAATAAACATAAAATTAAAATAAAGAAAACATAAACTAACAGCAAAAAACAACAAACAAAAAGAAAACTTGACGAATAGTTTGACAACCTTTCAATAATTACAAATCAAAATTCCGATAGACTGTCACTTTCACGCAAATTCGATTGTACCTGCATGTTCCGCAACACATGGCTCGTATTTTCCATTGCATTATGGACGTTGTGCTTTCGACACATAAGTAGCGTTTTGAACGCAAACCGGAAGTCCCTTGAGAAGAGTGCGTAAATACAAGGGTTGAGCGCCGAGTTGAAATAGCCGAGCCAGAAGAAAATGGAAAATACCAAAGGTGGTATGCAGTCGACGCAGAAGGCTTCAACCAAGTACAATGTAAAAAATGGCAGCCAGCAAAGAATGAACACTCCAACGATGATGGCAAGTGTCTTGGCAGCTTTCGTTTCTCTCCTAAACTTGCTGCGATGAGTTTTAGCATTTTTTCTCACAACTTTGAAATTGAAAGCCGCCGAGCGACCCCGGACATGGTCCTCGGCGGGAACGATTGACCCTACTTTTTGCCTCTTATCTTCCACATTGTTACTGTCATCGTTAACAACAAGAGAACCGGGTTTATTCACTTCGACAATGTCACTACCACTGGACAAAGAGGTGGTATCCATTGACTGATTTTTACACATCTGACCGCTCGGTGCGTTGATCGAGCACGATGGTTGCTGATTTGAAGCGTGGAACCGTTTAAACGTATGCACATAGCCGTGTCTGTTAGTCGTACAAGTACTCGACATTTTATCCGCGTTAGATTGATACCCTTTTTTCAGTCTTGATTTATTCTTTTTGTGCTGTAAACTTTCGTGCGAATAATTTTTACAAGCTCTGTTCAGTTGAATTCTGTCCGTCTCTAAACGCCGTCTCTTTTCGGGCTCTTTTCTTTTTTTATCTTTCCAATTCGGTTTGACACCGTACGCACCCCTGCCGCGATGAACTCGTAGGGTGATCGATACGTTGTTGGTCATGTTCTCCCCCTCCGTCTTTGTGGTCAGCGTGCCCTTCCGCAACGCCTCCGCCGTCTCCACGGCTGTTTTGTAAATACGCAAATAGAAGAATGCCATCACACACATGGGGAAGTAGAACGATCCTATGGAAGCGTAAATGCGATAACCTTTCGACGATGTTAGTTCGCAAGACAAATATGAGAGATCAGTGCAGTTTTTGGGCTCGGGTGAATCTAAAATAAATGACACATCGCCGATGGGCCCTTCACCGGGATTGTATTCGTAGAGTCTCGATATAACAACAACCTGATCAGTACTGTTAGCTAAATCATAAGCAGTGAGAAAGTTCAGAGTAGAATTACTTGGTTCGGCATTTGGTTGTCCGCTCGTTGAACCCCAGTTCAACAAAGGAGGTAGACACACAATGAAAGCAAATATCCAGACGCCGGCAATGAGACACTTGGCTCTTCGGCGAGACATGAGGCTCGGGTATCGCATCGGGTGGGTGATAGCGATGTAACGATCGAGGCTGATAGCGACTAAGTTCAGAATTGAGGCCGTGCACAACCAGACGTCAATGGCGAGGTACATAACACACCAGATGCGGCCGAAAACCCAGACATGTAGCACTTCGAGCATGGTCGAGAAGGGCAAGATGGTAACGCCGAGGAAGAGGTCCGCAAAGGCTAGCGACACGATAAACAGGTTAGTAACCGAGCGTAGCTTCTTCGACTTTGCCACAGCCAAAATGACTAGTGTATTGCCCCCAATCACAAGCACGTTAATACTCAACAGGACGATCAAGGAAACGACGAACTTGACGGTGTTGGTGTCGGCCCAAAGGTCATCAGCAGTCACACACTCGGTGGTGGAGCCTGCATCCTCCATCTTAGAAACGTTACCCTGATGTATGTGGTCCTTTTAAGCTCATCACTATATAGCAACAGAAAATATCTCACCGTATACTGATAAGTTATAAATTATATCGTCTTTACTATCATTGTTTTTAGATGTAAATTCCCTGATATTTAGAATAATAGTCAACGTAATCCGCCCCTCTATGATAATAGACCAATGTATAAGTGTATATATGAATGAAATATATATATATATATATATATATATATATATATATATATATATATATATATATATATATATATATATATGTGTGTGTGTGTGTGTGTGTGTGCTGTCAAGTTAGCGAGTAAGAAAAATACCGAACAAAACCATTTCAGGAAGAACGCAAGAAGTAAATACCTAGTCAGACAATGCCCCGCTGTCTTTAATTAATTTGGGAAGAAAGCGTTTACACTGTTCCCATGATAAGAGTTTTTCTTTCTTTTCCGATTTTCTTTCAATACCGATTCATACGTTTTTTTATTTTTGAACTTTTCGATGTAGGACTTCTTTTCCTTCTTATATGTATTGTTTTAAAGTCAGGCGTTATTTTACATGAATATGAATATTAGTGCGAAAACTGGCGGTACATACTTTGTTTACCTCAGTTTAAACAGAGTATGTATACTCGTTAATATACATTCTTTTTGTTAAATATAATTTAATTATATATATAATATCGCTGCTATGTTATCGTCTGTCAGTATACTGCGAGAGTCCCTACTCTACTAATGATACATGTACAACATACATGTAAATCTATTAATTGAATTCAACCCTTCAGTATTCATTTTAAGCAGACATGTAAGAGTTGAATATTTCTAGCTGAAGTCATATTTTGTTGCGTTCAGCGTATCTAAAACAAACCATTAAATTTACTACCGCGATTTTATCAAAGTGGTCTAAAGTCTTTTAAAAATATGTCATGTCAAAATAAACTAATTGATTGAAATCGAGGCTAAAATCATAAAACTTTAAAAGCAGAATTTAAAAAATATATAAACGATTATTTCATTTGTGCGTCGTCGTTTAAACTCATTTAATCTCAAAATAAAATTTGGTATTTTTTCTTTTCAAATTCTCCTTTCCTTTCCGATAGAAAACAGTAAATCTGTTGAATTTGGTATTAAAGACTATGCATTTCCACTTCGATAGTTGTTATTCTTTTAAATATCACAATTTGATAATATAACATATATTTTATGATGTGCTTTTTTCATATAACGCAAATAATACAAGTATTGTAAAAGTGTATTATTCGTATGACATAGTTTATATTTCTAAAACTAATGATTAACAATTGTTATGGTCTACAATTATTCCGGATTGTTTATATATATATATTAATATGTAACAATGCATTCACAAAGAATAGAATGCTAAGGACTAGGATGCATTTCGCGTGAGATAAATTCTATTTGGTAGATTATATAACATAATAGTCTTGACCCCAGACCATATCGAATATTTATCAAGTAAAGTCAGTCCCCTTCACGACTTTTGTAATCGACAGCTTTCGTCCTGCATATTCCTTTTAGCCATTCCATATTTCTGATAATTATTTTGCAGTGTTCTTTGACAATGTACATAGCGAAAAAAACAGAAGTATTTCGTGCGATATTTGATGGTTGGACATAGTTGATATTCTACCTATTCCGGATTTCGAACATGAATCATTTAAAACACAAAAAGGAATGCTGCGTGAATTTAGATGTGTACTGTCATATTTGATTGTCTTGTGCAGCGCTAACAGATCATTTGATTTTGTCAGTCTGTTGTATTTATAAAAATGCCAAACCCTTTTGTTTTCCTTGCAACTGTTTTGTTATCAAAAGTTTCAAAGTAAATCAATGTTTCTCTGTTCATTGTTTTTCGCAGAACTCTCACGAATCACAATTCATCTGTAAGTTTCAGATTTTTCACGTAAATATCGCGGTTTCAGACTTTTCATGTAATTCTCACGGTTTCAGACTTTTCATGTAAATCTCACGGTTTCAGACTTTTCATCGTTATCTCACGGTTTCACGGCCAAGGATAATTTTGTGTACGGTAGACATTAAATATTAACAAATCAATGTTCGTTGATGTAGAATTTACTTTGGTAATTATTAATCATAATACTTCACAAGCCGAAATATTTTATTTTCCTTGTAAAGGTTTTTATCAACAGTTTCAAAGTAAATCAGTGTTTCTCTGTTCATTGTTTATCGCAGAACTTTCAGGAATCACAATTCATCTGTTAGTTTCAATCTTTTCATGTAAATATCACGGTTTCAGACTTTTCATGTAAATATCAAGGTTTCTGACTGTTCATCTACATCTCACGGTTTCAGACTTTTCATGACTATCTCACTGTTTCTGACTTTTCATCTACATCTCACGGTTTCTGACTGTTCATCTACATCTCACGGTTTCAGACTTTTCATCTACATCTCACGGTTTCAGACTTTTCATCTACATCTCACGGTTTCAGACTTTTCATCTACATCTCACGGTTTCAGACTTTTCATCTACATCTATCGGTTTCAGACTTTTCCTCTACATCTCACGGTTTCAGACTTTTCATCTACATCTCACGGATTTAGACTTTTCATCTACATCTCACGGTTTCAGACTTTTCATCGTTATCTCATAGTTATCTCACGGTTTCAACGCCAAGGGAGATTTTGTGTACGGTAAACATAAAACATTAACAAATCAATGTTCGTTGATATAAAATTTACTTTGGTAATTATTCTTCATAATATATCACAAGCCGAAATATTGTTTTGTGTTATTATATGAACGAAAATCTGTGTAAAGTTCTTCTTTGAAACCTTATCGAATCTTATCTTCATTCATTCAGTGCTCCGAAAAAAATACGAATCCTGTGAGTAACAAATGGCGATCACTACGTTTTAGTGTCTGCTACCAATAAAAAATGACTATCCTTTTTTTTATTCTATTGTAATTTATTTTGTTTTAGTCGAAGATTTAGCGTTAATTTTTTATATGAATATCATGGGTCAAGTTTAATCTGAAATATTTTTCATGTCAATCATCCAGGATGTTCAATACTCTCAGTTTCGTAAACATTTTGAATATAATCAAGAGTCCATTTATTGTTGGAAGGTTGTGATTGTCAGATCGCATGGCAGCAAATAAATAATATGTCTGTGCGTAAATGTTTAACAATTGATACAAATGGTTTGTATATAAAAAAAACTGTTAGAATCTTTCTCACAATAGAAAAGCAGAAGACAAATTAAAACGGTTTTTAGTTTCGATTTTTTGGGGGATAGAGGGAATTATTTTAGCAGTAGTTACGTATGAATAAATACTCGCTATTATTACTCTTTTAACTCGATTACCAATTATTTACGATTAAATAAAGCATCATTTTATTCCAGTTTATTGTACATATGTGGAGATGAATATTAATCCACGATTCAAACGCGAAACGGAATTCAGATCGAATAAATTATCGTATTTATATGACTTGTATTCGTATATATTGATATATACGATTTTGATTTTAATTTCATCGTTGCTGTAAAAACTAATTGAAGACTAAAACAAGCGGATGGAGAGGTTTCCATTCGTTTTCGCCATTGTTCATTCGTTTTCGCCAGTCGCCTTCCCAATGTTAAAGAAGATAACACTCTCCCTATTTAAAAGCCTGCTTGATAATATATAACTTAGCGACTCTGTTGGATATCGTGTCTTTGTTTTGTTAATTCTTTAGTGTATAGGTAAAAATAATTACGTTTGTATCTTTTGTTTCCAGGTATTCTTCAAAAAATGTTATAGCCATTTATCAGCGCGTGTCCAGGCGTCTTTGTGCATGAGCCAAGAAAACACGTGAAAATGGAGAAAAACAGATTTGGGAATTATGAAGGGGTTTGAAATAAGTAATCAACAGTGTGAGATTATCTCCCTTTTCTTAGAAATCGTCAGTCACTCGTGAATACGAAATTGTTATCCGTGTTTGTCTGAAACTCTTTTAAGCCGAATAAAGCGTCGGCAACAATATCGTTTTCGCGTACATTTATTTGAGTTTATTTTTGTTTGGTTTTGACAGAGAATGGTCGATTTTTTCAAACGCATGACTGATGCGGTCGGCCTACTTGATGAATCCCATCGGCAGAATCAACACGGCGTGACTGTTGCGCTCTGTCACACTTTAACATCTTCGTCAACGTTTCGGCTAAGAAAGACGCTTGGTATTCTGGAGTTTATATTTCTGAAAGGAAAAGAGAAAAATAGGAAGTTAGTTGTATTGTTTGGAATAAGGCAGAAATATTCATTTTCATTACAATCATTTTGAACTATCATAAAATATGAAAATAATTTGATATGATTTCAATACTAGAATTTCTTTTTAAAAAGTACATGAACAATTTCCTTGTTATATAACGTTATATAAAGATTTGTTCATTTTATTTCAGGATTTAATGATGCGAATAATATTTTTTACTTACGTATTACAGATCGACAGAATAATCAACAGATTATTATATATATCTATATCTATATATATCTATATCTATATATATATATATATATATATATATATAATATGATTCTCATGATCTATTTAATCATATATATATATATATATATATATATATATATATATGTATACATATATATATATATACATGTACATATATATATATATATATATATATATAATATGATTCTCACGATCTATTTAATCATATATATATATATACATATACATATATATATATATATATATATATATATATATATATATATATATATATATATATAAAGAGCAAGAAAGATAAAGAGACGGAAAGAGAGAAAGATTAAGATGTGTAGATATTACTCATTAACATATTGGGGCGTATAAGTACATTTGTTGGTGCGTCCAAATACACACACACACACACACACACATATATATATATATATATATGTGAATAGATTTTTGTAGGTACAAAGTTTTAATAAATAGTCAAATAATGTTAGACGCACTGCCATGATTATCTATGGTCAGGATTTATTTTTATGATTTATATTATAAAAGAGGAATTAAAAAAATCACAAGGGAACAAAGATGAATCACTTGATAACTTGTTTCTTTCTCTATGAGGATGTGTTTTTATAAACGAGCATTGAGAAAAAAAAAGGTTAAACAAATTACCGAGACGTCTTCTAGTCGATATTGTTCAACTACAAGGCGGAATCACGATTAAAAACGTGGTCTAAAGACAACAAATAATTTTCGAGGATATTAAAAAGAAAATTATATATATATATATATATATATATATATATATATATAATTTTCTTTTTGATTAAAAGAACATTATATATATACATATATATATATATATATAATTTTCTTTTTAATAACCTCGATAATTATTTGTTGTCACGCAACCACAACGGAAACACATTAGATAGATTTAGAAAAGAATTAACAAACACCTTCCATAATCTCAGTTTCAAAATCACCATTAAAACAAATTTAGACCAAGTAAACTTACTAGATGCCACACTGAACCGTAACACTCAATACACAAACCTTTTCACAAACCCAATGAAACACTCCAATACATACAGAAGGGATCCTGCCACCCCCCCACCATCTTTAAAAATTTACTCAATAATATTAGCCAAAGGATTTCAAACCTCTCATCCAGTCCCGAAATTTTCAACCAAGCAGCACCATATTACAACAAAGCACTCCGCGACAGCGGGTTCAGAGAAGAGATCTCATACACCCCCACACGAGACCAACCACGGAGGAACCCGCAATAGAAAGACATTGGTGATCTGGTTTTCCCCACCCTATTCCACCAATACCAAGACAAAGGTAGGCCACCTTTTTCTCAAATTACTCGACAAACATCCCACCCACAAGTGACCTATACACACTTTTTAACAGAAATTCTGTTGAAGTCAGCTATTCTACTGACCCATCAATAAGAAAAATTATCTCTGCGGAACCCAAAGCAATTACAAACGTAGGCTGCTCATTCCAAGACAAAAACAACTGCCCTCTAGAGGGAAATTTCAAAATAGATTCAATCATATATGAAGTAACCGTTACAACCCAGAATACCGGTAGTGCAGAAAAATACATCGTGGTGACAAAGGGAAACTTCAAACAAAGATTATACGCACACAGAAAAGCCTTCAGCTACAAAAACAAGGCAAATACGACACTCGCGACCCGAATATGGCAACTTAAAGAAGAA
Organism: Sepiola atlantica; assembly: GCA_963556195.1. NCBI lineage: Eukaryota > Metazoa > Mollusca > Cephalopoda > Sepiida > Sepiolidae > Sepiola > Sepiola atlantica. The sequence continues at coordinate 3,138,609 of OY744523.1, forward strand.
ATTACACCCTTCACCATCAAATGGGTAGAAATTGAAAGAACACCATCATTCTCTCCAGCCATAAGCAGATGTCCTTTATGTGACGCTGAAAAATACCACATTTCAAGGGCCATCATTGATCTGAATACAGCCTGTTTAAATAACCGCGATGAAATCTTTAAGAGATGTATCCACAAGAGACAATCACTACTCATAAACTGGACTGACCGATTCACATGATGTCTAGCTACTCTCCCTCTACTTCCCATCTTTACTAATATAAACAAATTAAAAAATACGAACATCAGCCCATATCCACATAAATTTTAAGAGCAATAACTTCGACTTGCACAAAAATATTTAATTTATTTATCAGTTATTAGACTAATCAAACAAATCCATTTAAACAACCTCAAACCTTTATTTTTCAACTAAGTTATATCCCTTAAATCCAGCAATTTCTTTATTAAAATTACTCCGGACTGTCTAAAAGAAGTTTAAGACGATTTCAACTAACGGTTTTTCCTTTCAGAACGCACACCTTCAAACCCCAAAACAGTAACGGCTAATGATACAAATTCATAAACTTGGCCTACGGGAATTACATAGAAACCTTTTTATATTTTTTTTATTTTTAAAAATATTTTTTTAATTATTTTGTTATTTTGTTATTTTTTTCTTTTTTTCTTTTTTATTTCTCATGTTTTAATTTCAAATTTTATTTTTCATTCCCTTTAATCTTATATTATATATATATCTCAAAATCTCCTCCGGTTTAAATCTCAACAGTTTCATTACACTACATTTAAATTCAAACAAAAATACATAACACACTGAGCAAATAACGCGTCCAAACGAGAGTGTCATGTGACTTCACATTTCCAAAACAGATGACAACAGAAGCTGAAGAGAGCCGGATGGCTAAGACTTTCCGAGCTTGAAACCGACGATACGAATGTTGTACTAATTTTTTTTGCTTGAATAATTATTCATGCACTGACGATACGAATGAAACGTATACGTACGGAGATAAACAAATATTGATAATCACACACACACACACACACACACACATATATATATATATATATATATATATATATATATATATATATATATAATAAAATGACGTAAGAAGCCCTTTTTAACAATGCGTTAAAGAATTTATTTCTTTTTTTTCTTTTTCCAATCAATTTCGAAGTTTACAAACTTCATCTTCAGGGATGTATTTTTTTTTTTTTTTATAAAATAAACAAACCTTTACTTTTGTTTATATAAGTAGCATCGAGATGGTGTGACGCTCTCCACCAAGATGGAATAGGGCGGAAGTGAAAAATATTAAGAACGATTATGCCAGGGGCAAGCCGGGAGTTATAAAGATATTGTTCGTTCTTTTTTTTTTTTTTTTTAAGCATTGAATAAAATGTAATAAAATGACGTAAGAAGCCCTTTTTAACAATGCGTGAAAGAATTTATTTCTTTTTTTTCTTTTTCCAATCAATTTCGAAGTTTACAAACTTCATCTTCAGGGATGTATTTTTTTTTTTTTTTTTTATAAAATAAACAAACCTTTACTTTTGTTTATATAAGTAGCATCGAGATGGTGTGACGCTCTCCACCAAGATGGAATAGGGCGGAAGTGAAAAATATTAAGAACGATTATGCCAGGGGCAAGCCGGGAGTTATAAAGATATTGTTCGTTCTTTTTTTTATTTTTTTTTTTTTTTTTAAGCATTGAATAAAATGTAATAAAATGACGTAAGAAGCCCTTTTTAACAATGCGTGAAAGAATTTATTTCTTTTTTTTCTTTTTCCAATCAATTCCGAAGTTTACAAACTTCATCTTCAGGGATGTATTTTTTTTTTTTTTTATAAAATAAACAAACCTTTACTTTTGTTTATATAAGTAGCATCGAGATGGTGTGACGCTCTCCACCAAGATGGAATAGGGCGGAAGTGAAAAATATTAAGAACGATTATGCCAGGGGCAAGCCGGGAGTTATAAAGATATTGTTCGTTCTTTTTTTTTTTTTTTTTAAGCATTGAATAAAATGTAATAAAATGACGTAAGAAGCCCTTTTTAACAATGCGTGAAAGAATTTATTTCTTTTTTTTCTTTTTCCAATCAATTTCGAAGTTTACAAACTTCATCTTCAGGGATGTATTTTTTTTTTTTTTTTATAAAATAAACAAACCTTTACTTTTGTTTATATAAGTAGCATCGAGATGGTGTGACGCTCTCCACCAAGATGGAATAGGGCGGAAGTGAAAAATATTAAGAACGATTATGCCAGGGGCAAGCCGGGAGTTATAAAGATATTGTTCGTTCTTTTTTTTTTTTTTTTTTTTAAGCATTGAATAAAATGTAATAAAATGACGTAAGAAGCCCTTTTTAACAATGCGTGAAAGAATTTATTTCTTTTTTTTCTTTTTCCAATCAATTTCGAAGTTTACAAACTTCATCTTCAGGGATGTATTTTTTTTTTTTTTTTTTATAAAATAAACAAACCTTTACTTTTGTTTATATAAGTAGCATCGAGATGGTGTGACGCTCTCCACCAAGATGGAATAGGGCGGAAGTGAAAAATATTAAGAACGATTATGCCAGGGGCAAGCCGGGAGTTATAAAGATATTGTTCGTTCTTTTTTTTTTTTTTTTTTTTTTTTTTAAGCATTGAATAAAATGTAATAAAATGACGTAAGAAGCCCTTTTTAACAATGCGTGAAAGAATTTATTTCTTTTTTTTCTTTTTCCAATCAATTCCGAAGTTTACAAACTTCATCTTCAGGGATGTATTTTTTTTTTTTTTTATAAAATAAACAAACCTTTACTTTTGTTTATATAAGTAGCATCGAGATGGTGTGACGCTCTCCACCAAGATGGAATAGGGCGGAAGTGAAAAATATTAAGAACGATTATGCCAGGGGCAAGCCGGGAGTTATAAAGATATTGTTCGTTCTTTTTTTTTTTTTTTTTAAGCATTGAATAAAATGTAATAAAATGACGTAAGAAGCCCTTTTTAACACTGCGTGAAAGAATTTATTTCTTTTTTTTCTTTTTCCAATCAATTTCGAAGTTTACAAACTTCATCTTCAGGGATGTATTTTTTTTTTTTTTTTATAAAATAAACAAACCTTTACTTTTGTTTATATAAGTAGCATCGAGATGGTGTGACGCTCTCCACCAAGATGGAATAGGGCGGAAGTGAAAAATATTAAGAACGATTATGCCAGGGGCAAGCCGGGAGTTATAAAGATATTGTTCGTTCTTTTTTTTTTTTTTTTTTTAAGCATTGAATAAAATGTAATAAAATGACGTAAGAAGCCCTTTTTAACAATGCGTGAAAGAATTTATTTCTTTTTTTTCTTTTTCCAATCAATTTCGAAGTTTACAAACTTCATCTTCAGGGATGTATTTTTTTTTTTTTTAATAAAATAAACAAACCTTTACTTTTGTTTATATAAGTAGCATCGAGATGGTGTGACGCTCTCCACCAAGATGGAATAGGGCGGAAGTGAAAAATATTAAGAACGATTATGCCAGGGGCAAGCCGGGAGTTATAAAGATATTGTTCGTTCTTTTTTTTTTTTTTTTTAAGCATTGAATAAAATGTAATAAAATGACGTAAGAAGCCCTTTTTAACAATGCGTGAAATAATTTATTTCTTTTTTTTCTTTTTCCAATCAATTTCGAAGTTTACAAACTTCATCTTCAGGGATGTATTTTTTTTTTTTTTTATAAAATAAACAAACCTTTACTTTTGTTTATATAAGTAGCATCGAGATGGTGTGACGCTCTCCACCAAGATGGAATAGGGCGGAAGTGAAAAATATTAAGAACGATTATGCCAGGGGCAAGCCGGGAGTTATAAAGATATTGTTCGTTCTTTTTTTTTTTTTTTTTTTAAGCATTGAATAAAATGTAATAAAATGACGTAAGAAGCCCTTTTTAACAATGCGTGAAAGAATTTATTTCTTTTTTTTCTTTTTCCAATCAATTTCGAAGTTTACAAACTTCATCTTCAGGGATGTATTTTTTTTTTTTTTTATAAAATAAACAAACCTTTACTTTTGTTTATATAAGTAGCATCGAGATGGTGTGACGCTCTCCACCAAGATGGAATAGGGCGGAAGTGAAAAATATTAAGAACGATTATGCCAGGGGCAAGCCGGGAGTTATAAAGATATTGTTCGTTCTTTTTTTTTTGTTTTTTAAGCATTGAATAAAATGTAATAAAATGACGTAAGAAGCCCTTTTTAACAATGCGTGAAAGAATTTATTTCTTTTTTTTCTTTTTCCAATCAATTTCGAAGTTTACAAACTTCATCTTCAGGGATGTATTTTTTTTTTTTTTTATAAAATAAACAAACCTTTACTTTTGTTTATATAAGTAGCATCGAGATGGTGTGACGCTCTCCACCAAGATGGAATAGGGCGGAAGTGAAAAATATTAAGAACGATTATGCCAGGGGCAAGCCGGGAGTTATAAAGATATTGTTCGTTCTTTTTTTTTTTTTTTTTAAGCATTGAATAAAATGTCCTTTTTAACAATGCGTGAAAGAATTTATTTCTTTTTTTTCTTTTTCCAATCAATTTCGAAGTTTACAAACTTCATCTTCAGGGATGTATTTTTTTTTTTTTTTATAAAATAAACAAACCTTTACTTTTGTTTATATAAGTAGCATCGAGATGGTGTGACGCTCTCCACCAAGATGGAATAGGGCGGAAGTGAAAAATATTAAGAACGATTATGCCAGGGGCAAGCCGGGAGTTATAAAGATATTGTTCGTTCTTTTTTTTTTTTTTTTTTAAGCATTGAATAAAATGTAATAAAATGACGTAAGAAGCCCTTTTTAACAATGCGTGAAAGAATTTATTTCTTTTTTTTCTTTTTCCAATCAATTTCGAAGTTTACAAACTTCATCTTCAGGGATGTATTTTTTTTTTTTTATAAAATAAACAAACCTTTACTTTTGTTATAAAGATATTGTTCGTTCTTTTTTTTTTTTAAGCAATATATATATATATATATATATATATATATATATATATGTAAAGGAGTAAGGCTACCAACATTTGTAGAATGTTTTTTTCAACATTTATTTATTATTTTGTTGTTATTTTCAACATTCATTTATTATTTTGTTGTTTTACCATTTTATGATTTTATATATAACGCGTTTCAAGCGATGGCCCGCTTTCATCAGATATGAAAATCTATTTGAAAAAATGTCTTTCGATTCGAGCAAATGTTGTTTCATTTGAGGAATTTGTGTTTGTTTTTGCGCATGCGTGGGTTTGCGGGTGTGTGGGTATCTTTGATTTTTATTTTTATTTTTTATTTGTCATTTTTCCTGCTTCTCTTTGTCAAGTGCGTGTTACCCATCCATGATCCATCGGTCATCCCAGCCTCCTAGGGTGCGGAGTATTTCTTTTGAAATTTAATACTTTTTATTGCTTTTTGTCGTCTCCAAAAATGAAGTGGTGTCTGCGTGCGTGTGTGTGTCCGTATGCGTGCGGTCTAATCTTGAGTCTTGTGAATAGGTGAGCGATACATACACACACACACACACAAATACGCACACACACACCCATGCGCGCGCACACACAGGCGTGTGGTTATAGTAACAGAGAGGGGGATAAAGGTTGAATTATATACACATACATACATACACACACATATATATATATATATATATATATATATATATATATATATATATATATATACATACATATATACATACACACATACATACATACACATACACACATATTTGCAAAAGATAAATTAATGCAAACGGTCCAAATAGATTTGAACTTGGTTTGGCCGATTTCATAGTTCGGTATTTTATGTGCAAATATAATGTCTATTGTAAATGATTCATTTAACACAGTTGCTATTTGACTCATAGCTGTGTAGAAGTGCGCAATAAGAAGTTTCCTTGAATAAGAATTTCCCAGTCTATAGATAACTATAAATAGTTATTTATGTTTGTACTTAACTAGAGGTGGATAAAGTGTGATCAAAGTGTGTGTTGTTAGAGTTATGATCTGTTTAATGTTGGATTAAATTTAAGTATGAAGTTTTTTTCTTGTGTTAGTAAGTAATCAATGGGAACCAAAATGGCACCAACATATGCCACCCTAACACTAGCCTACCTAGAGAAGATCTTATATGAAAAGATAGAAGAAATATATGGACAGAATATTCAAACTCTCTTCATAAAATCTTGGAAAAGATACCTGGATGATTGTTTTATCCTCTGGGAACCCACATGGGGGGGACATCAATAAATTACACAGCATACTACAGAACCTACACCCCAAGATTAAATTCACCATTGAACACAGTCAAACAGAACTACCCTTCTTAGATGTATTGATTAAAATTAAAAACACTCACATAATCACAGAAATCTACCACAAACCCACAGACACCCAACAATATCTCCATTTTAGAAGCCATCACCCAAAAAGCTGCCTAAAATCTATACCCTACTCCCTAGCACGCAGGATCTGTACTATAGTCAGTGACAAAGACCTCCGGATTGTCCGACTGGAGGAACTACGGAAAACTTTAAAAAGAATAGGATACCCGCTACAAATAATACATAAAGGTATAGAACTAGCAGAAAACATTTCATTAGAACAATTACGAATCCCCAAAAAACGAAACAAAGAACAAATATTGGCATACATCTCTACACACAACAAAAACAATCCAAAATTATTCACAGAAATAACAAGAAACCTAACCCTACTCAACCATAACAACAAACTAAACGACATATTAAAAACAACAAAAATAATAAAAAGCAAACGCCAACCGAAAAACCTCAAACAAATGTTAACCTCATCTAAACTCAACCAACACACAATACAAGGGGTCACAAAATGCAACAAGGAAAGATGTGGGGTCTGTGACATAATAATGGAGGGGAACTCATACACATTTAAAAACCCAACACAAACATTCACAATAAAAAAAGACCTTAACTGCACCTCCAAGAACGTTGTCTATGTGCTACAATGTACAACATGTAATGAAGCTTATATAGGTGCGACGAAAACATTTAATAATAGAGTATCTTTACATAAAAGCAACATTAAAATCAAAGAAAACCGTAAATTATTCGTCTCCCAACATGTGCACTCATGCAGCGGAGGAAAATTCAAAATAATGCCAATTTTCCAAAGCCAAGACTACACTTACTTACTAACACAAGAAAAAAACTTCATACTTAAATTTAATCCAACATTAAACAGATCATAACTCTAACAACACACACTTTGATCACACTTTATCCACCTCTAGTTAAGTACAAACATAAATAACTATTTATAGTTATCTATAGACTGGAAAATTCTTATTCAAGGAAGATAATATTAGTACATAACTTCTTATTGCGCACTTCTACACAGCTATGAGTCAAATAGCAACTTGTGTTAAATGAATCATTTACAATAGACATTAACTTTGCACATAAAATACCGAACTATGAAATCGGCCAAACCAAGTTCAAATCTATTTGGACCGTTTGCATTAATTTATCTTTTGCAAATATGTGTGTATGTGTATGTATGTATGTGTGTATGTATATATATATATATATATATATATATATATATATGTATGTGTGTGTGTGTATGTATGTATGTATGTGTATATAATTCAACCTTTATCCCCCTCTCTGTCACTATAACCACACGCCTGTGTGTGCGCGCGCATGGGTGTGTGTGTGCGTATTTGTGTGTGTGTGTGTATGTATCGCTCACCTATTCACAAGACTAAAGATTAGACCACACGCATACGGACACACATACGCACGCAGACACACCTTCATTTTTGGAGACGACAAAAAGCAATAAAAAGTATTAAATTTCAAAAGAAATACTCCGCACCCTAGGAGGCTGGGATGACCGATGGATCATGGATGGGTAACACGCACTTGACAAAGAGAAGCAGGAAAAATGACAAATAAAAAATAAAAATAAAAATCAAAGATACCCACACACCCGCAAACCCACGCATGCGCAAAAACAATAACAAATTCCTCAAATGAAACAACATTTGCTCGAATCGAAAGACATTTCTTCAAATGGATTTTCATATCTGATGAAAGCGGGCCATCGCTTGAAACGCGTTGTATATAAAATCATAAAATGGTAAAACAACAAAATAATAAATAAATGTTGAAAAAAAACAACAAAATAATAAATAAATGTTGAAAAAAACATTCTACAAATGTTGGTAGCCTTACTCCTTTACATATATACTTTTCCCTCGTTGGAACTGCACTAATACTGCACTACCCTCTTTTCTCTCTCTCTCTCTCTCTCCTATATATATATATAGCGATATTTCTTAATTTAATCATTATAATATTCCGTAGTATACACACACCCTTAAAGAAGTATGTGATAAACTATCTGCCTGTACTGACACAGTCTTACTTTTCACAAACGAGTTTGCATTGAAGTTGATCAAACCATAACAAATGACGGTGTTACTCAATAGAGATTTATGATTGGGTAAAGCTCACTTTTTTAATAAATCTGATGAGTTGCCTATCAAACATTTGTCTGGTATGAAATACGAACACATAGAAGCCGTACTATCAATATGATCCATGTCTACAATAAGATTTGAAAGACACGATTCTAGCGACAGATTTTCCCTTTCAAATTCATCTAACCATCATTGCGTACGCCTCCCGCTGTTTAAGTGTTGTGATTTTAAATAGCCAAAAGAAATAGCATGAACAGAAGGTAATTAATTAGAAACTCTATTAACAGAAAGTACAGACGTAATGGGTTATCAGAGGCTGCTTCCTAACTCTCCGGATTTATCTAACGACTGTATTGATGAAGCCAGTAAGCCAGGAAGAGTGTCCATATAGCGACGTAATAGAGTATATCACCATTACATTAAGTTTTTTCCATTTCTTTACACTTCAGCTCACGTGCGAAAAGAAAGCGAACAAATGATAAACCTGTTCAATTCAGAGGTTGGTATAATGAAAGAATAATTATATCCAGTTAACGCGATCACGCAAAATGATTTACAATGGTAATTGAAACTGGTAGAATCTACTGTAAATATGGTAAAACTTGTCATTCAAACTTCAAGGCACACAACCGGTTATTTCAGTGAGAAATCACTGATACTGACTGTGTGAGAAACCATAGTAACTAAATAATAATAATAATAACAATAATAATAATAAGTGAGTGCTGGACCCTTGAGGAGGTTTATTGCCCCCCCCCCCACATCCCAGAGTAGACCAATGGTCCTTACCAACGAGAATCAATGGTAAGCGGCTGGTGTGATACCGCATAGTTATTTGCGGTGGTTATAGAAAAGAGGTGAAGAATACTGGAAATCTTGGAAAGCTTGTCCTCACTCAGACTCCATGAAATACCACCGGTTGTTGTCGGTGAGCAATCACTGACGATAATCTGTGTGAGAACCCCTAGTGAGTACAAATAATAATAATAATGATAATAATAATAATAATAATAATTATAATTATAATAATAATAATAATAATAATAATAATTATTATTATTATTATTATTATTATTATTATTATTATTATTATTATTATTATTATTATTATTATTATTATTATTTACTCACTAGCAGTTATCACACTGGTCATCGTCAGTGGTCAGCCACTGCCGACAACCTGTGGTATTCCCTGGAGTCCGAGTGACAACAAGTCTCCTCAGGCCTCCAGTATGCTCCACCTTTTTTCGTTCATCACCGCTGATGACCTTGCGGTAATCACAACAGCCACTTACCAACGATTTCCCGCTGATGAGGGCCATCGGTCCCCTCTGGGGCCCGAGTGGCAACAAGCCTTCCCAAGGTCCCAGAGCTGTCCGCGCTCTTCCAGTGGGGGTCTGGTTTGCGCTTTCCCTCCTCGACCCTCTGTCCATAATTTTTGTGGCGTCAGCCTATGCTTGCGCCTCTCTCGTGCGGTTGTATTTTTCCCGGTTCTGTTGTTTTGTGCTTCCATGTGTTTGTTCTCCATTCGTTGCTTATGTGGGTTGGTTTCCGCATTCGAGGACATTTCTCAGGATTGTAGCTGTTTTGATCATTACTGTCTTTTGTATGGTCTCAGTTATCCCTTTGATTCCTATTTCTCCTAGTCTTTTCTCCATGTTTTTGGGGACTGTTCCTAGTGCTCCTATGATTATTGGTGTTATACTGACTTTCTTCATGTTCCATATTCCTTTCAATTCTCTGGCAAGTTCAGTATATTTGCTTCTTTTTTCCGTCTCTTTGATCTTCACTCTGTGGTCTGCTGGAACGGCAAAGTCCACGATTTTGCAGGATTTTTCTTTCTTGTTGATTATTATCATATTCGGTCTCCTTGCTGTTATGGGTTTGTCTGTTTGTACATTCATATCCCATATGATTTTGTGTTTTTCGTTTTCTAGTACAGTTTCTGGTTTGTGTTTGTACCGTTTTTTTGCATATTCGAAATTCAGTTGTTTGCACATTTCCCTGTGTACTTCTTTCCCCATGCTGTCATGTCTGTTCTTGTATTCCCTTTGTGCTAGCTTGCTGCATTCACTTATTATATGATTTATCGTTTCGTCTCTTTGTCCACACAATCTGCATTTGCTGTTTTCCTGGGTTTTATCTATCTTTGCTTTAATAAAGTTTGTCCTAATCGCATTGTTCTGTGCGGCCGTCAGCAGAGATTCCGTTTCTCTGTTCAGGTTTCCTTTTCTTAGCCATGCCCAGCTGTTTTCATTGGCTTCATCGCTTGTGAGTCTTGTAAAGCGTCCATGTAGTTGTTTTTCTTCCCACTTTTCCTTTCTTGTCTTTTTGTTTCTGGGTTCAGTGCTTCCGGGGTTGTTTGTTGGGCTGGTGTCTCTTGCTGTGGTGATCAGTCTTTCCGTGTTCTGGGTTACATATTTCTCCAGCTCTTTTTTGGTGTCTTCCACACAGTCTTCTATACTTACCAGTCCTCTACCTCCTTCATTTCTTTTCACGTAGAGTCTGTCCGTGTCGTCTTTTGGGTGCAGTGCATTGTGCATAGTCATTAGTTTTCTAGTTCTTTGGTCAAGGTGCCTGAGTTCTTCTTTGGTCCAGCTTATGAATGGTCCAGAGTATCTTATTAGTGATACAGCCCATGTGTTTATCCCTTTTGCTAGATTTCTGCTATATAGTTTAGTTTCTAAGAGTTTCCTTGTTCTTCGTAGATATTCTTTTCCAATCTTCTCTTTCATTTCTGTATATTTGATTGTGTCTGCTTCCAGAACTCCTAGGTATTTGTAACTATCTTGTTCTCCTAGCGCCCTCATCTCCTCTTGGTTGGGGAGTTCTATACCTTCTGTCTTTTCCAGTTTTCCTCTTTTGATCTCTAGCAGTTCACATTTTTCTATTCCAAACTCCATTTGGATATCCTGGCTGAATATCCTGGTTGTGTTTATCAGCTTTTCCAGTTCTGTTTTGTTTTTTGCAAACAGTTTAAGGTCATCCATGTACATCAGGTGGTTTATTCTTTGTTCTGTATCCGTAAACCTGTATCCGGCATCACACTTTCTGAGTATGTAGTTGAGTGGCATCATGGCTATTATAAACAGTAGTGGTGATAGAGAGTCTCCTTGAAAAATGCCTCTCTGTATTTTTATCTCAGACAGGTATTGTCCTCCGGCTGTCAGTTTTAGTCTCCATGTTTCCATTGCTTTCTGGATGAGATTAATAATCCTGTCTGGTATCTTGTATATTTTTAAGCATTCAATTATCCATGTTTGGGGGATTCTGTCGTAGGCTTTCTTGTAGTCAATCCATGCCATGGTTATGTTCTTTTGTCTGCTCTTCACCTCCTTCAGGGTCTTTTGATCAATGTATAGTAGATCATGTGCACCTCTTTGTCCTTTCCGGCATCCTTTTTGTTCCTCGGGGAGCAGTCCACGTTTGTCCAGGGATTGGTAGATTTGTTCTCTCAGTTGTGCTGTGAGAATTTTCCACATTATTGGTAGACATGTTATCGGTCTGTAGTTGCTGGGGGTCGTTCCCTTTTTGGGGTCTTTTTGTATTAGTGTTGTTCTTCCTTCCGTCATCCATTCTGGTATGTCTGTTTTGCGGATACATCTGCTCAGTTTCTGCGCTATTCTTTCATGCAGGGTCGTGAATTTTTTAAACCAGTATGCATGTATTCCATCGTGGCCTGGTGCTCTCCAGTTTGCCATTTTTCTTAGGGTTTTCTTGATCGTTTCTTTGTTGATTTCTGTTTCGGTTCCTTCTTCGATTTCTTGCAGTTCATCTTTCATGTTTTTCAACCATTGGGCATTCTTGTTGTGCTTTTTTGGTTCTTCCCATATCTTGCTCCAGAATTGTTTTGTTTCTGTTGGGTTCAGTTGCTCTGTCGTTGTTTTTTCTCCATTTACGTTTTTGTAAAACTGGCTTTCATTGTTTTCAAAGGTCCTGTTCTGTTTGCTCTGTTCTGATTTGCACCTGTATCGTCTCAGTCTTCTATTGCTGCTATCCTTTGTTTTATTTCTTCATGTTTCTCATTTAGTTTTTCCTTGCGTTTCTGATTTTTGCTTCTTAATCGTTTCATGTCCTCCTTCCTTCTGTTCACGGTTTTAGCTTCTTTCCGAAGTTTGGTGATCTGGGTTTCCAGTCTGATTTCCCATCCAGGTTTTGTCGGTCCTCTCTTTTGTCCATTCTCTTCGTTTCTTAGTTTCATACTTACCGATTTTGCCCCTGCATATATCAGGTTGTTTAGGTCTGTAATAGTTTCTGTTGGGATGTGTGTGAGGAGTCTGTTTACTCTTTCTGTTTCTGCTTGTAACTTCTTCGCTACTTCATTCCTGAGAGATGGGAGTTTTGTTTTGTTTTCTAACATGTATCGTCTTATGTTCTCCACTTCACTTGCTTCTTTTTCATTGAGTTCTATCTCAGCAGGTTCTGTGGTTCCGCAGTTTTCTATCTCCCCTGGTTCTGTGATTCCGTAGTCTTCAATCTCTTCAGTTTCAGTGTGTATGTTTTGCCTGTCCTCTTCCTGTGGTCTCTCCTTTGGTGGTGTTTCTTGCTCCGTTTCGCCATTAGCCTTCTGTCTGATTTCCGTCAGTTCCATCTCCGAGAACCATCCTCGCTTGAGGATCTGTCTTGCTTGATCTGCTATCCTTTGTTCCGTTGTATGTGGGTCACTAGCAATGTCCCAGAGATGTTTCATTCGTTTTCGGTAGCCTCTTTCTATAGGGTAGCGGCTTTTATAGTAGCACTCCATCACCAGTCTGTTCTCTTTCATGGTCCATTTCTTTCTATATCTTTCCAGTTTGCTGTTTTCGCTCTGGTTTACTTGTCTCTGGTCTGTGTCCTTGTCATACCTGGAATCAGAGAGGTTACTTACCTGGTTCTTGTCTGTTGTCTTGTTTCTGAAATTAAAGGAGCCAACATTCGCAGGATGCGGACCGGGTCCCCCATGTTGGCCATCGAGGGAGCATCTGCCCATCATGACACTCAGATCTTTCTTCTGAGTCCCACGGCGTTTATTTGTGTTTATAGACATTTATCATGGTTTAGTGTTTGTGGCAACACCAGGCCCAGGCTTAGTTTACCTGTGATCCTGTCACAGGGATAGTGTTTCTCTCATTTTCATGAGGTTCAAGGTGCACTATCACACATACATAAAGAAACATTTACGAAAAAAATAAAAAATAAAAAAATAAATAAATAAATAAATAAAATAAATAAATAAATAAATAATTTAAAAAATAAATAAATAGATAAATAAATAAATAAAAATTAAATAAATAAATAATAATAATGAATAATTGATAAATAAATAAAAATGAATAAATAAATAAAAAAGATAATAATTATATATATATATATAAATATAAATGACTACATACATTTCTACTCCCACCATCATAGCAAGATCAAAACAGGTATAATTATAGGCTTCTTCCTACGCGCCCTTAGAATATGTAGCCCCCCACACATAGATGAAGAAATAAAATACATTTTTAATTCCCTGAAAACATTGCAATACCCCACACATTTCATATTAAATGCCAAGAAAAAAGCCTTCCAAATATTCTCCAGAAACACCACACAAAAAAATCAAACCCCTAACACCTCTCTCATAGACAGACCCCTTCTCCTACCCACGCATTCCAATAACACATCCATATGCAACACGCTCAACAAATTAGGCATTCCAATAGTACAAACCACTTCTCAATCCATAAAACAAACTTTAAACACATCCAGACATTTCCAAAAAACACCCACATCCCATGCCGGCTTATACACTGTCCCTTGCAATGATTGCCATCAATTCTACGTGGGAGAAACACAACGTGAATTAAAGAAACGATTAAATGAACATAAAAGGGATATAAAAAACAACAACCCTCTTAGTGCACTTTTCTCCCATGCTCTAGAATATGGTCATGCATTCAAATTTGAACAAGCCAAAATCACTAAACACATCCACAACAAATCTCGGCGAAGATTATTGGAAACTGCACTCATCACATCCTCCACTACTATCAAGCAGCGAAATGGTTTCTTTAACCTATCACCCTTAATAAGCAAGATCATCCTCACTGAACAAAGTCTTTTGCCTGATCATGGCTAACTTTTATTTTCATCTCTAACCCTATGACACTCTTCCATTCACCCACACCCTTCCCTTTTCTCCCTGTATCTTCTCTTATTTTTTCCTCATTTTTTTCCCTCACATTTTTAATACTACAGTCCAAATAAACTTTCTCATGTTCCATATATTTCAAATATATTCCTCACCCACCCTTTCAATCACCCCCCCCCACCCACTCCAATCCCTCACTCATTGCTATCATTTTCCAAATATTTCAAATATTTCACACCCTATCACGACAAATCCTCCCTCTTCCCCCTCTCATCCGTTTTTTCTCCCATGCCTCTTCTTAAATTCCCTCATTTTCTTCAAACGCTCTCTGGGACTATGGCTTTCGCCCATCCACCGAGATCACAGCCCCCCCCCTCCCTCTCTGCCCATCCACATTTCCCTGCACACACCCCACACACACAAACGTTCCAACTCACTCTTCCCCTTCGGTCTCGACCGCAGCCATCTGGTCAGACACCCCCTCCCCCTTTTCCTCCAATCTCTCTCTGCCACCCATTTTACCCCTGCTCATCCCCCACCTCTTTCTCTCATCGCCAGCCACAGTAGTCCTTGCTCCCTCCACCCTTCCCCTTTTTTCTCCCACTCATTTTTCATTCTCTAACAAGTACGGACGTCCAGCTAGACGCTGCTATTATTTTTCATTTTATTTTATTTTTCTTCCCAACATGTCTACCCTACATGTATCCGTGCTTGCATGATATCTTTTCCCTATATCATCATCCTGATGAAGTCTTATAAATAAAGACGAAACGTTGATGTACACATAAAAAAACATCCAGTTTTTTGGTTTTCCTTTTTCATTTTACCATATATATATATATATATATATATATATATATATATATATATATATACATACACACACCAGGCACGTGCAAAAATGGCCGCCTCTTGTGTTTGAAAGATAAAAGCCTAAGCGTAATCTTAAAAAAAAAAAAAAAAAAAAAAAAACTGCATATTTACGTGTGAAAAATAAATAAATTATGTAATCACGGCGGCTGAAAACCCCAAAAATGCAGTGAATTTTGAACTTTGGGAAAATTACTTGTAAAAATCCCTTGAAAGATAAATATAAGTTTTTTGGAACTATTTCAAAGATAATTATTAAATTAAAGTCATAAGATATTGATTTAAAAAAAAAAAAAAAAAAAAAAAAAAAAAAAATCCCACATTTTACTAAAAGTTAGGAAAATTATACCCGCAAAAGTCATAAATTAGTAAAATCCGGCGTCACATAATCGGCAAACAACTTTGTTTACCAATTGACTATCGCTATGCAAAATATATGGAAGAAAAAAAAATGTTATAATTTATCATTTTTAACTTTATATATAAAAATGGTTTTGTAATAATTTATAGAAGTTGAAAAATTATTACCCATTAATTTCTTTATTCTTTTTAACGCTACAAACAAATTTAAGTACCCTTATTTTGTTATAATAAAAAGGGAAATGCTTATTTAATTAAAATATGTGTGAGTGTACGCAATTAACATCTTATTTTATTTTTAACAAAAGAGGTTCATATTAAACTTTGTATTAGTTTTTAATTATTGATGACATCTGTTTACCAATTTTTTTTCTTAGAATTTGAAATAAAACTTTTAAATGTTGAAAATTATTTTTACGTTACGAACTGCGTCAATTTTATCATTTTTTTTTTTTTACATGATTTAAAACTTTAGTTACTCGATTTATTCTTAACGTGTCGTAACGATAAATTACATTGATTCTTTTTAAAATAAAGTGTATTTTTTATTTTAAGTGTGAAAAAGTAAATTAAAGTTAATGACTACACTGAAAATTTATACATTGAAAAAAAAAAAAAAAAAAAAATTGTATTTTTTATTAATATACAAAATTATAACTTTAGTAAAGGTGTATTTTGTGTTAAAAAAATAATGTTTTCACCAAGATTTAAAAGCAAAAAAAAAACATGGTTTCATTATATTCCGTGATTGTGGATTAATAAGTATTGAGAATTTCATAAAATCTGGTTGATTTCCTGAATATTTAAGTGAAGGAAGGGTCAAAATGTTTTTACATTTTGGGAATCGGCCATTGATTTTGCACGTACCTAATACACACATACATACACACATATATAAATACATACACACATATATATATATATATATATGTTACCTAGTTACATAGTATAAGTTTTCTAGGATATTCTTAAATAAATAAAAAAAGATGATAGATTCCCCTCCTATGTTTGTCTAATAAATTGACGCAAAGTTATCAAACATTCAGTCTATATTGAACAACTTACTCACATATATATATATATATATATATATATATATATATATATATATATATATATATATATATATATATATACATAAACATTTACAAATGTATATCTACCCAAAATACGTCTTCAATTCATACGCTCGAAACTTGAAATGTTTATCGCCAGCTGAAAAATAACGGTCAATACTGTTCTCTATCTCTAACGTGACAAGCCTCTCTTTGGAGAGAGAGGGGGGGGGGTTAATAACGTTCAACTCAAAACGCAAAAAATATCTCCCGACCCCGAATTGAAATCTCAGAAGCTTCTTATTAGTTAAAATTAAAATTAACAATAAATATAACATTTGTATATCTACCCAAAATACGTCTTCAATTCATACGCTCGAAACTTGAAATGTTTATCGCCAGCTGAAAAATAACGGTCAATACTGTTCTCTATCTCTAACGTGACAAGCCTCTCTTTGGAGAGAGAGGGGGGGGGTTAATAACGTTCAACTCAAAACGCAAAAAATATTATCTCCTGACCCCGAATTGAAATCTCAGAAGCTTCTTATTAGTTAAAATTAAAATTAACAATAAATATAACATTTGTATATCTACCCAAAATACGTCTTCAATTCATACGCTCGAAACTTGAAATGTTTATCGCCAGCTGAAAAATAACGGTCAATACTGTTCTCTATCTCTAACGTGACAAGCCTCTCTTTGGAGAGAGAGGGGGGGGGGGTTAATAACGTTCAACTCAAAACGCAAAAAATATCTCCCGACCCCGAATTGAAATCTCAGAAGCTTCTTATTAGTTAAAATTAAAATTAACAATAAATATAACATTTGTATATCTACCCAAAATACGTCTTCAATTCATACGCTCGAAACTTGAAATGTTTATCGCCAGCTGAAAAATAACGGTCAATACTGTTCTCTATCTCTAACGTGACAAGCCTCTCTTTGGAGAGAGAGGGGGGGGTTAATAACGTTCAACTCAAAACGCAAAAAATATCTCCCGACCCCGAATTGAAATCTCAGAAGCTTCTTATTAGTTAAAATTAAAATTAACAATAAATATAACATTTGTATATCTACCCAAAATACGTCTTCAATTCATACGCTCGAAACTTGAAATGTTTATCGCCAGCTGAAAAATAACGGTCAATACTGTTCTCTATCTCTAACGTGACAAGCCTCTCTTTGGAGAGAGAGGGGGGGGTTAATAACGTTATTATTATTATTATTA
This sequence comes from Sepiola atlantica, assembly GCA_963556195.1. Taxonomy (NCBI): domain Eukaryota; kingdom Metazoa; phylum Mollusca; class Cephalopoda; order Sepiida; family Sepiolidae; genus Sepiola; species Sepiola atlantica. The sequence goes on from OY744523.1 coordinate 3,156,729, forward strand.
TTATTATTATGATTATTATTATTATTATTATTATTATTATTATAATAACAATTTTGTTTCGTTTGTTCGATAGAGCACCATTTGCTTTGTGTTTGAACAGAGAAAGCATTCAAAAATTAAATGAAATGTCTGATTTTATGAGACAGTATCTACTTTTCGTCTTATTGGAATGTGATAAGATGTAATGTGTCAAAAAGATGGATTATCTTATTCTATGGTCAACAATTCATTGTATGAGAGAAGATAGAAGGAAGTTTAACAAACGAGTCACAAAAATGATTTTCAGTACAGTTTGTCAATTAATCGACATGGCTATTACATTCACCTCAATCTAAAGTTAGGTATGTGCATATATTTATATATGCTTATTAATAAGATTTACTCCCTAATTAATGAAACCGATCATTTCAAATTTCGAAAACAGTCTGGGCTTTAGAGTGGGTAATGTGGTCTATGTTTAGTTTGATTTATTTTCATACAAAAAGAGAAAAGAATAGTAAAGGCTGATCGTAAAAATTCAGCTTCGATTTTTTAGAAATTTGTACGATAGGTGAATAATAATTATTCCCTTAAAGTCACTTTATCTGGGGTATTGTAAAATTGTTTTTGCGGGAGTATAATATGGACCCACTTGTCTATTTAGATAATTCTCATATTTCAGCTTTGCATTAGATATGATCCATCTTCATTAGTAACCAATTATCAAGGTTACTTGAATTTTAATTTCGTCTTAGGTTTTCTTAAGCTTAAGATGTACATTTTATACATTTTCTTGGAATCAACATCATCGACTTTAGTAAACCATGGAATAAATATTATCAGCATAACGTTTAGTTGCATAATATCTTGATATTATTATAAGTAACGGTACATAACATTGGTGATAAAATGTTCGATTCACTGAATTAATGTTACCTATCTTTGAAAGGTTATTTTACAAGTGTATTCATAAACAGAAGTCTACATACGCCCATGTCAGTCTTAACTGAATATATACGAACCTATCCCACACTATTATTAACCGTGTACTTCTTATTTGACTTGGGATTTAAACGGATATCTTTGGGACTCGTTCGATAATTTATCTCGCAGCATTAGGATTTCAGCACACCTCCGATGATATTAATCACTATAAATAGTTAGTTCAATCAAACAATGAATCTATGAGCTCATCGGCTACAGATTAATCACAATTTACCCAATAGAGATTGGTTACAATTTCGCTCACCATATTTTAGCTTAAGTATTATAAGATATTCATGGACATTATTTTAACATCAATTAAAAAGAAATGCAAGATCCACATCACAAAACTTACTATTCAAAATGTACTTTATGTCAGCCAAAAGATTCATTGATAAAGAGATACACACAACAAAGAATTGAACCACGGCTTCCTTTGAGATAAAACCGGATCACATATCAAAGTCATTAATTCTTATCAAGAGATGTTGTCATCATCTTAAAAATTAAGTTTTTCTGTAAGAACGAACAGCATTTGGTTTTAGGTAATTTCACCCTTGATCATCTGCACAAATCTTGTATTTTTTTCCTCTCTGTCATTATGTTAATTGAGTCTTCCATTTCTTATGTGTACGCTAAAAGATGAAACCGCTTCGCATCAAATCACATCAACCATTTTTCATACAAACATTAACAGCAATGGCATTGTTATAAGATTATGAAGAATATAGGTCAATATTTTTAGGATAATAACATTGTATCATGGTATATGAAAAGCAAACATTCTCAAGCAGATGCAGGATTTTATTCAGTTCTATACATCGAAGCTCGCATAGAAACTCTGAAACAGTAATATTGTTCAGCGTATTTCGAATTGTCATGTAGGTGTCTAGGCAGAAAGATTGAGTCTGCTAGGTTGTCATTGCTTTACATTCTGACCGTGTCCGTCTGACTGACAGTTAGCCCGGATGTTGTTCCGTATGTGGAATCGCCTATCAAGCGCGTTTGCCATCGAACCGAGCATTCTAGCTTTCAGAGCTGCACCAATCAGCTACTCCAACCCCTAACCGCCGCTGAGTCAGTACAATAGATTAGAGATCGTCGTCTATCAGACTTAAGACATCGATAAAAGGAAAATATATCCTATAATATATAATATAAAAGCATCTGCCAACCGACTTGCCCCACCAGACCTTGCCGGTTTGCATGGGTGTTCACACTGCTGTGTCTAAGCAGCTACTCGGAAGCACTTGTGAGACTTAAGAGTCTTATAGTTTTCAGTAGTCCGGACAACCTTCAGATAACAGGTGCGGCTGTCCGGTTTGCAAAGGTACTTCACCTCTGTAACAGCAAGCAATCTGGGGCAAAAAATCTCGGAAGACAAGTAGTGCAGGCGAACGCATTTATTATACGCGCACGTGGCCAACGCTGAATATAACATCTTTTTTCTCACCGTAAAACTGTAAATATAGGAAATAAATCAGCCTCACAAACATGTTCTAAGAAACAAAACAAAGAAAATTGGAAAAAAGCGAAAACTTAAATAGCTTCAGAGAACAAGGCGTTGCTTACCTCTATTTTACCAAGCTATTTGTCCCAGCATGACCAACGTCTAACGAAAGCTCATCGGACGTCCGAATCCCATGCTGGCTGATTTTAAAAAGACCGCTTATGAGCAAAAAGGCAGTGTTGAGGCAAGACAGTTCCCCGTTCGAATTTCTTCCGAAAGAGGACGGTGCTGAAGACATAATGTCCGTTATCTTAATTTTGACCGGCTAACATAGAAAACTCTTGCATACACAACCTCCATGACACACCTTACTAGATGTGTGAATGAGCTATACTATGCCACTTTATCCTTGCGCCATCACATCGGTAATGTTATTTAAGTAACTCGTTTTCAAATTAACAAGATTTTTGAACAATTCAAATGAATGTATAATGACATAGTTTATACTGGTATTAAGGAAATCGACGACCCATCACCTAAATTAAGTTACACACACTGTAAGAGATGAAGAGAAACCCCTAACCCTAACCCTAACCCTAACTGTAACCCTAACACATCTCTTAATCAAACAAAACAGCAATCAACAGCTTCAATAGTTGATTCTATATAAACTATTATTAGCTAGTTGAAAGAAAAATCAGTGACTGTCTATTATTGTGCTAATTTTTAAGTGGTTGCCTTCATTAATCAATTTCCGTTTCTGGTCATAAAAGTTATACACGATTGTATATTCAAAACGTGACTGACCTTGCAGAACAACATCAGTGAATGCATCACTATCTCCAGAAGAGAGGTTAGCATACAATAAAAGAATGTCAATATTAGATCGGTCTCCTGTTATAGAAAATAATAGATATGTGTATTGCCAAAGTGTTGGAAGATGCACACTTTAGAGCATGAGAGATATCAATTAAAGATATACTTATCTGACATTGGGCTATGTCATGCGAAATATATAGAAATGACAAATACCAAGTTTAAATATTAGATTTATTTTTCTTGCTGAAATTTATTTGTAACTTCTCATCTTTTAATTGTTGTAACTGGGCGGATCTGTCGGTTTATGTATAATTCAGGAAACGGAAATGCCATTGCGTTTGCCATTTCAAAGGCGTTTGACAGAGTGTGACATTCTGGTCTCCTACACAATCTTCAGGGTTATGTTATTGGTGGTGAGGTTCTTGAAATTATTAGATTTTTTTTTATTTTCTGGTACAAGCTTGCGAGTAACTTCCGACAGTGTATTTTCATTCTCTTTTCTTATCAATGCCGGTGTACCTTGAAGCTCTATTCTAGGCCCAACATTGTTTCTCTTCTATATAAATGACCTTCCACAGAATATTATTCAGAACATTGACATCACTCTCTATTCTGGTGTTGCTTCTCACCCATCTCCCTTGGATAAATCAAAATATGCAGCTGATCTAGAAGTTAAGCTGGGTTCAGTTGTGTATTGGGGTACGAAATAGCTTGTTTCATTTAATGCAGTTAAGATGCAGCTGTCGTCTTTCAATTATAGGCGTGCCTCATTTTGTTTTTGAGAATCTCATGGATAGCTGCTTTTGAAGAGTAATTGATTCTGAAACTTCCTGGTCTTTTTCTCTCTCAAATTATTCTGGAGTTCATACATTAGATCCATTGCTCTTTCTGCTTCTCGTAAAGTTGGTTCTTGCTATCACTAAAAACACTTTCTCAAACCTGAGACTAGTGTGTTCACCTTATTGACAATACACCGGCAAATAGACTACAGATATGGGGGACTCTTTTATTAAATTACAATTTAAAAATTAAAATTGATGGATTATCTGTCCGAGACATTGAGAGTCAATAGAATATTCTGTGATGACTTCTCTAAGAAGAAACGGGAAACATAATCTGATTAAAAATCATACATGGAATTAAAAAAACGTTCAACGATGAGTTCAATAACATTTCATAAACACACATATTTTAGACAGTGTTTCATTATGTGACGATGTACTCCTGTACAGCGAAACAGTCGTCATCACCCCAAAAATACAAAAGAGAATCATCAAGTATTTTCACGTTTGCCATCCGGGGACAAATAGAATGAACATTTAAATGCGTCGCTACGCATACTTGCCTAAAATGGGACAGGATATTGAAAACATCGTACATACGTGTAAAGCCTGTGCCTTGGCGGCAAAGACACGCACTATTAAACATAGTCCTTTGTCAATAACGGTCAAGGATACACGAAGAGTTTGCAGATCGACTGGAGAGATTTTACTATCTAATTGAAGTAGATCTGTTTACCAAATCGTCTGAAGTGTTCCAATGTATAAAACTAACTACTGAGGTAACGATAAATTTCCTTCATGAATTTCTCACTTGTTTTGGGGTGGTCAATTGTTTAGTTAGTGACAACGGAATGCAATTTACGTCCTCTGAGTTTACAGAGTTTTACAGCCAGGATGAATGTTTTGTGGAACTCTAAAAAAAACTGATAGAAAGTTTTTGGCACTCCCACAGAATATGCCCTGCAGCAGTTCTTACAAGTATACATGATCACCTCAAATGTAAACACACCATCCTCATAATCTCAAGCAGAAAAAATTGTTTGGGCAAAAATTAACATCCGTGTTTGACAAATTGCTACCAAAAGTAACCAAACAAGGACGAACCTCTACCAAATAAACGCAACATTCCAGGTAATAACGTTTTTTTTGAAGATGTTGAAAAATCCCACGTTTTTCTGGGAAATTGGTACGATGGAAAAGAGAATTGGAAATGTGGTTTTCATAGTTCAAAGTCTTCAATTCTCGCATAAGAGACACTTAAATCGAATTAGGAAAGGACTGTGGGATGACACTGACAACACTCCACAGGAAGAATAAGTTATGGATACCATATACGATACTTTCGACATACAGCTGCTCCAAGCATCCGCAGAATAGCGTCAATCCTAAAACGAAACGATACTATGACTCCTGAGGATGAAGCCTTGGAAGGAAGTGTTATCGTACTTTACCTATTCGGACGGCTTGAACTCTTCCACTCCCCATAGATATTGGGAGCATCTGCTTCTTTGTGTTGGAACATGAACCAGTTTATATTGTGAGCAGAGGTGAACCCGAGGAAAGCAACGCGGGCGAGACAGCTTTGACCAGGGGTCCGGGTGAGGTGGGCGGTGAAGGAAGCCAACTGAAGAAGAGTTATCCCGAGACAGACGTACAACCACTCTTGTTCTCTGTTGTATTATACTTTTTTCAATATACTTGTTTTCTCTAAAATTCTAGTTCGTCTTTTCCTTCCGGAAACTTTACAGGTCCACGAAAAAGTATCAACTTCCAAATGGACCATTCTAAAAACAAACAGCATTACCAAAAACGGTGACTAGAGAAAAAAAATTCAAGGATAAAAGTATTACCGCCATTACTGTATACAGAACTACCAAATAAGATAAAATATCTATTGCAGCTGTTTAATCCATGGGATTTACCAACTAGCATTTTGACAAGAAAATAAAGAATTAGACGACCGAGTCAGAAAAACAAAAGAAGGAATTTGTTTAAACCATTAAACATCATATGACATGGACTCAAAATAAATTGTCTGTAAAAATTAAAGCACATAAGGACACGAGATTTACGCTGCAAATATCTAACACTAAACTGAAAGAAAGTAAGTCAAATTCTTTAGATAACCAGCTTAAGGTTAAAGAGAGTGAAATCATAGTTCAAAAGCTGGAATCGCTAAAGTTGCAACGAGAAGATGTCTTGTTTTGAAGTTTAATGTTTAATGCAAATACTACCTTTTTTCAAAGTTTTAAAGTGTGCTAAAAAAATCAGTAGTCTAGATTTAAAAAGCTGGGGGATATCACATCTGAATTTGAAAGAGGTCCACGGTTCTCTCATAAGAGAGACATACACAAAATTAGGGAACTACTATCGGTATACACCGACAGCATTACACAGGAGAAGCTATGGTTACCAGATACAACACTGTTGACATAGAACTATCTTAAGCAGCCTTAGTTTAGCGTGAATTCATAAAAGGAAACGATACTGTGACTTCTGAAGAGGTAAGGCCTAGGAAGGTGTGTTTTAATACATTGCTACCGAGGACTACTTCAACTCGTCACCATAAATACTTGGAGCACCGGCCTCTCAATGTTTAGACAACACCAGTCTATACTGACAGTCAAGACTGACGTACAACTACTTTTGTTTTCTGTTGTATTTTACTTTTATCAATATACTAGTTCACAAGTATACAAAGACTATAGCAACGCAGAGTCGAAAAAAAAACATAATCTCAAAAACAGTGTGAATAAGTCTGTTGTGCTTTGGATGTGTGTGTGATAAGCGAAAACTGACTACTTCCGCTAACACACGGTCAGTCGCTATCAGCTGTCCTCCCGGATCACGAATTTGATCCGCCATCCTATGTCGATAGAGTTAAAAAAATTTCGGTGCCCCGCCTCCTCCGTCTTTTTACTCATCCCATTTCCGATAACCTTTGCTTTTCTTGTGAATTATTTACGAACATTCTCTAGGGTCTTGGCTTTGGGTGGCAGTCCTAAGTATCACGATTGCCGCCCCCCCCCAACTGAATTTGAAGATAACCGTAAATGCCACTACTAAGTCTATAAATAGTCACTCATAAGGATTTGTATATCAATGTCTACAAATGTAACCACCTTCTTGTCAGTTCCTCACCCAACACGCCACAGGATATTTCGAACTTAGCTGATTTATGGTAGACGTGACGATGCAATCTGATTGCTTAGGTGCTGTGGTCAATTATTCTTTTACTCCTCCTAACCCATAGATTTAAGCCTCAAATAAAACGCGCAATGTGCTCTTCCTCAGCTACCGTTTGTTTGAAACCGTGAAAGTCGACACTTCCTTTACGTATATCTAGTGTGACACATTCCGGAATATTACATCAAAGAATCATTCCTCTTTATCGTTCGGAATAGCACACATAACGAGGTCAAAATCTATAATATCCAGGACGAAAAGCGCCTTGTACAAAATATTTAAACGGTATAAAGACGTAAACATCTTGCAACTGTCCTTTTACTTTGCTAACCTTTGCCAACAAATGTTATTTCATTTGATTGGATGAATTTACAATCTCACGTTGGAGTCAAATTGGCAGTCAACTGAGTGGATAACAGCATGTCAAATCCTCCCGAAGTGGCCTAAGATGCAAACAATTTCAAGTAAAGTGTTTATACTTGTTTTTGAGATTTGCAAGGTATTTTGTTCAGCTATTACTTGATTAAAGTAAGCACTATCAATAGCGAATAGTATATATCATTATTGGTGTATTTAAAGATGTAAATCGCGTAGCAAATCAAGAAGTAAGGGTGATATTTTACTAACACAATTCACTATACTACTAGTCGAACGCACTTCGAATAACATTCGCACACATTCCATCCTCGGGATCTGGTCTCTCAGCGACTACTGTGCGTTTGCAAATTCTAAAGAGTGATCCAGTGAAATATATTACGTTTTAGTTTATAAAACATATCGAAACTAAGTTGTATTTTGAGGCTGAATACAGATCGTACTACAAAATGTTCATCGGATTTTTAAAGAAGTGTTGAAATAAGTACATCATGTTAAAAGGTTGGACGTTTCGGATGAATAAAATCGATTTATGCCTAAAATTTATTTTATAAGTTAGACCCGTGACTTACTGATTGATGTGTTATGCACAATAAACACGCATCACAATGCGTGTTCACATCTCATTATTTGCCCCGAAGATGATATAATATGTTTTAACACTTCTTTCAGCTATCTTGGAAGAGATGGAGATAAACTCTTGTATCGATAATGTGTTATTATGCACGAGATACTATATATGAATCGTATATTGATGTACTTTTCTCGGTGTAATTTTCGACTAATGTGATTACAAGATGCCAGTTCAGACTTCCACTTGCAAATGCTCGAAGCCGAATATTAGCACATTCTCTGTTATAACTTTAAAATATTCCTCGACACTGTTGTAACCTTCGAAAGGGTACGTTCAGCTTGACGGTAATTAAGGTATAAAAGGGAATAGCGATATTTTTATGAGAAAATAATTGTTTAGAGTTGAATTAACTGCAGACTGGCGTAGGTAAGAATGAGTTAAGCTACAACAAATATAAATGGTCATTGCAATGTAGTGCACTGTTGTGCAACTTAATATAAATTGTCAGTGCACTGTTGTGCAACTTAATATAAATTGTCAGTGCAATGTAGTGCAACTTAATATAAATGGGCAGTGCAATGTAGTACAACTTAATATAAATGAGCAGTGCAATGTAGTGCAACTTAATATAAATGGCAGTGCAATGTAGTGCAACTTAATATAAATGGTAAGTGCAGTGTAGTACAACTTAATATAAATGGGCAGTGCAATGTACTGCAACTTAATATATAGCCATCCATAGAAAAGTCTACATAGAAAAAATGTGTTAAAAGCATTCTATAAAAAATATCTCTAAACACATTCGGGTAAAAACACATAATTATACATGAGTTTATTGAGTTATGTTATAACATAACATTCGCTTAAACATATCTTATTTAACTATTTTTTGTATTGAAAATAGAATAATTACTTCACTATATAATTTGCAAATATTCATTAAAACACCTTTATAAATTAATATTAATACTCTGCTATTAAACACATTTTTTTTGATAATTTTTCAAAAAATAATTATTTTTCTACACCTGTTCATGTATCTTTTCTATACACACAGACCTAAGTAAAAGCTTTCTGGCGTGAGTTTGTAAGAAGTTTTATTTTTTTTTATCTGTGAAAAAAAAAACATTTTTGCTGGGCTACTCATAACGAGAAATAATTATGATATTTGTAAAATGCCTTCTACTTATAGGAAGCGCACTATGTATTTTCTTTTGATGTGTAAGAAGAAGTTAGAAATTAGATTATTACTCAGGTTAGCAATGATGCAACGACAAACGTATATGGATATTTGCGTTGCCAAATTTCTATAAGTTGATTCTAGAATATATGTACATATATAGAATCTCATCACATTATTCATAGCCATGCGCGCTATATAAACAAAATCGCAGACACCCACATATATATGGACATTCAAAAAAGAAAACCAAATAATATTATTTATATATTCATCTAAGTTTATTTATTATTATAAGACTTCCTCATATGAAAATATCACAAAAAGTACAGAATGTATTGGCCGCTAGCTATAAACTACTATTAATTTTATACCTGATAAAAATAACACAAGGACGCTGTCATCAGCATGGCTAACTTAGACAAGGATCAAACCTTCGATATTGATGCCTGTAGTCCGAGATACAACGCCTTCCCAATAAATATGTACGATTTTTATCACCTAAATATTGAATGTATTTATTCAAGTAATAAGAATCATTCAATTTCGAGACAAAGCGTCGTAGTCCAGTAATATCACGCCAGATTATACACATCAATATCGAAGGTTCGATCCTTGTCTAAGTTAGCCATGCTGATAACAGATGTGAGCCCGAAACACGGTCCATGGATAACTTTTTTGTACGTATAAAATACATACTCAATTTATATATTAACGAATAATAGTTTTATATAGTAAAATGCGACTTATAATGTAATCTTCTGGATTGATCTGGAACAATTAGGAAGTGAACGACAGTAAGACCAGCTGGACGCTACAATCGGCAATACAAACTAATACATACAATATATATATATATATATATATATATATATATATATATATATATATATATAGAGAGAGAGAGAGAGAGAGAGAGAGAGAGAGGACATTTTCATATATATATATACTCTAAAAAGAGTTATTTTAAACAAAAAGAAAGAAAAAAAAAGGAAAATGCAGTTTTAATTCCCAGAGAAACTAACTAAATACAAAATATTGCAGACATTCGTTGGAAAATTCATTAATAAAAAAAATATAATAGTAAATAAATAAAATAAAAAGGGGGATTAAGTATCAAACAGTAAAACAAAAACAGGAGACCTTAACGTAAGCGTCTAATATAACCACGGGGATCATCAGCTGTTTACCATGTAACTGTTTCGGAGATTTAAAAACAGGACAGTTATAATATTCATGGCTCTCCAATGGTACTGATCAAACTACCATTTCCCCAATAATCAAGTGTCAAAATAATTACACTTAAAATTTCACTTATATATACATAAATAAATAATAATAATAATAATAATAAAATAATAATAATAATATATTACCCTTCAGACTACCGTGTGATATGGTAATTTGCATATCAAATAAAATTCATTATAACAATAATAATAATAATAATAATAATAATAATAATAATAATAATAATAATAATAATAATAATAATAATATCTAAACACTACACCCAAGAACCATTCTGCGATATGGTAGCTAGGAATTAAAGTTGCATTTAATATATATATATATATATATATATATATATATATATATATATATATATATATATATATATATATATATATATATATACGAGAAGCCTACTGGTCTAAGACTGGTAAAAAATATCACGCCCTTTAAATGTTGGTGCTACTTTATATTCTCTTATCAATATATAAGCAAAATATAATGTCAATAAGTTATATGTCTCGAACCATTATTTACATTTTGACAAAATCCATAACATGATTAAGACTAGCTTTAGGTCACGGCATCAGGCTAAATGATTCAGACTTAATGATTAAGGCTGTAGAAAATGCTTCATATCTAAGGCTTTAAAAAGAAACACAAAATGAAGGGAATCTTTTTCAATCCGTGTCTAATAACATTTCTTTAATTCAATAGAAAGTTTCCTAATAGGAAGTAATACCCATATTAGTTTTTCTAGAAACGTTTCCAAATACCCTAAAGAAACTGACATTTAGAGTAATATGCGGTAATAGATGTCTAGTATTTATTGTTAAATTTCACAAAATTCGTAGGCATAATACATTTCACGAACGGTTTCTACCGTTTTGCACAAACAAATTAAAATAAATACAGACCCGCATAGCAGGTGGGCTAAGTTAATTAGTGTAGGTGTGAATTCTATTCAACTATATTATATATATATATATATATATATATATATATATATATATATATATATATATATACGTTATGGTGTTTCGACCTTAACTAGGTCTCCTCGGATGTGTTTTCTAGTTAAGGTCGAAATAACTTATAATGTGTACAATCCGAATGTATATTTGGTCTTTTTAAACCTCATAACGTATTCATGCTCTGTTTGAACGGACATAGAGCTCTCTGATTCGGAATCCTATCGGAAATAATCGAACCTGAAAACTATATATATATATATATATATATATATATATATATATACATATACATATATACATATACGTTAAGCTAATTTTATATATAAATATATGTATATATGTACATAAAATAACATTAAGTCGATTAAACTTTAAATGTCACACCTAAATAGCAATGCATCTGTCAAAGCGATACTTTGTTCTGAATAGTCTATTTTGTCATATTATATAATTTACACGAATATACTTCTTTTAACTTCAGTTTGTTTCAGATAACACCTAATAATTAAACTGCGACGAACTTTGTAAAATTCAGGCATTTTCAGTTCATGCATTTACTAGAACACTCTCTTTAGGAATTCATAAAAGCAAATTCAACATTTCTAACTGTATCCGACTTTAGATAAAAAAATTAATGCATTTTACAATTAATATTAGTGTATCATTTTCGTAATATTACTCACATATCACAGGAATAGGTACAATTCATTGTTTACTAAAAGTATTTAGTATCGTGCTTACAACTTTTACTTAATGATTTTCTCCTCATTGAAGCTACTTTTTGTTACTTTAAACATTAAATGATGATGTGAAAGACAAAGCTTCTTCCCTTCTATAACTACCAGGAACCTCTCTAACCAGCGATTGTCACTGTAAATAACACCATACCTAAGAGTTTATCATTCAAACTCTTCGGCCTAACTTTCACAGATAACATGAATTGGAATAAATACATTGAAAACATTGCCAGGGCTGCTGCAAAAAATGTGGGTCTCCTCTACCAAGCCAGTAAACTTCTCACACATACAATTATCTTATATCTCAACAAGGCCACATTCCACCCATGAATGGAGTATTGTTGACACATCTGGGCTGGGGCATCATCCACTAGCCTCTCCCTCTTAGACAAGGTCCAAATAAGAGTCACCAACTTGATAGGTCCTACACTATCCACCAGCCTCTGGCCCCTATCCCACTGCAGCAATTTGCTTCCATGTTCCTGTTTTACAAGTACTTCGATGGATTGTGATATGATGAGCTTGCTGCTCTGGTATCTCCACGACGTAAATTCACTAGACCAACCCGACAATCTGCCAAATCACATCTATTCACTGTGGAGGTCTCCATATGCCGATAAGCTTTCTACTCCAAAAGCTTCTTTCCTCGTGCTGCTGAACTTTAGAACTCCCCCCCCTGCCCCCTGTTTTCCTACCGGTACTGACATGCAGAAACGTAAAACTAATGTAAACAGATATCTCGTTGCACAGCTCCCAATTTAGGTTGACCCCAAAAAAACTTTCACCCTTTTTCTCAGTAGCGCCTTGCGTCTACAGAAGCGGCCTGCCTTTTTTGGGGTGAACTTTGTTAAATATATATATATATATATATATATATATATATACAAATACCATGTATGTATAGCTTACTATATATATATATATATATATATATATATTTATAATTATGCATTGACACGTGTTTTGCTGTGCATAGCTTATAAGCGTAGCTACGCATAAACCCATAAGGAACCGATACCTCACTGCGTAAAGCTCGATACCCTTACCAACGATCCATGAAAACTCACTAGAAATGGAAGACGTATGAAGCATATTAAATCCTAAAATTTAGATACGATATATATCTACTAGAGAAGTGAGTATATATATATATATATATATATATATATATATATATATGTGTGTGAATTATGTGAATTATGTGAAAGAGAAGAAAAATAAATATTTTTATTAACTAAACTGCTCCTTGTTTTGAACAACTGAAGATATCCATTTGCTTCCATTTGCAGGTCTTATTTATTTTCATTGACGTACCATATATATATATATATATATATATATATATATATATATACATATATATATGTCATTAATTTAACGACATATCAATCAACGTTTTACAGGTTATTAAATTCCAAATTCGGTAATTTTCTCAAAAAATGTCACGCTTTAAATTCTTTATATGTTCAAGTATTTATTCATGGTGTTTGGTTATTTTGTTTAACGGCCTATCAACACATTTCCGCTTATTTAATGCCGAATCCGGTCATTTTCGTAAAAGATGTTATGTTATAAGTTTTTTATAGGTTCAAATATTTATTAAAAGTATTTGGTTGAGTGAAAAGGTGAGGGGAAGTAGAGAAATTGTTGCTTTTGTTTCCGATTTTACAGAATATGATTGAGTTTTTAAACGAGAAAAAAACAATAAAACATCAATGTTTGGTGCAGTTTTAGTCAAGAAGCCAATATCTGCAGACAGCCTGATCTGGTAGCCCTATTATATGTTATGTCATGTATCCACATAAAATGTTATAAGTGTTACGGAAGATGAGGTCAAATCAACATGATACCATCGGTTGCAACCAGGTGCGTGCCCAAAACAAAACAAATATTTATTTTTAAATATATGCTTTATTTCTCTCACGTTAAAATATCATGTCACGGTAGCCGAATGGTTATGAATTCTTGATTGGAGTTATTCGGATCAAGTGTGTAAATTGATTGACTGGCCGTGCAGTTTAATAAGCTACCCTTTTTAGTTAACAGGAAACATATATGGGTGAGGATTCTAAATAATTATTCATAAAAATGCTTACATAGATAGATAGATAGATAGATAGATAGATAGATAGATGCCCCAATAATTTATATTACAAAATCTTACTCAAACAGAATAAATCGATTTGTTTTAAAATTATCGATGACTATAAATAATGTGATGCCGTTTTATATATGTCCACACTCGTGGTAATTTGGTAACGCAAATATTCATACACGTATTTCGTTTTGGCATTGATCAATGCGTTGCAAAATCTACCGTCACACATGCTCAGATCTATTTATTTAACACATACATTTTACTTGACACTGAAAAAAACATTCACCACACTTTTCCAAACACAGAGAGGTTTAACGATCGTTCTCTATACATCATTGTTTGAAATTGCTCAGAAAAGATATATTTTCCTTAGTTAAGAATATAAATAATACACTTCGAGCAGACATGGCGCCAGAAGCGCTGGCTGCACGTCGGCTTATGTACATAGAAACTTACATGTTACGCTGAACATCGTTCGATAAAATAATTCATGAGTTTTTAAACGGGAAATTACGCAAGCGCATTTTTAAAATAGAAAAGTGATTTTCATAAAATGTTTTATTTTTTAGTATGTGTGCCGAATGTGTGCTAATTGGTAAGGTCAGTAATCATTTTCTCTTCGGAATTATTCAATTATTTATTTAAAACAGAAAATGTAATAAATCCAATGTTGTAATCATTACAACATAAGCATTATGTATGATTTGTTTAATCTGTTCGCCCATATGTTTTGGAAAAGGTTATGAAAATATGAGATCAAAGTGCAGTATCTGTTCTGATGAAGGCTACACCCGTAGTTTTGGCTTTCGGGTCTTGATTCCGCCAGTCTGAAGAATTATCTTGTGCAGTTCTAGGAGATCCACCCTCACAGGATTTGCCTTCTCACCCTTTGAGACAGAGTTAGTTTATTGCTAATCGCCTGAGGCGCCACTACCGGGGGATGCCGACGCTGCTGACCAAGCCTTTTTGTAGGGGAGAGTGGTCTTCCTCTAAGGCGCTGGCTTTTCAATCCCACTTTCCGACATTGCGTCACATCTTACCGCGATGGAAGGGAGATCTATACAAAAAAATAAAATAGATCCGCGGAAGGTGGAATTAGAGTTCTGAAGCCTTCTTATATGATTTCGAATATTAAGATTATATTTTTCTTAATCTTGGATGTTATATACTCATAATGTTTCGGTCGAGCTACCTCCGACCTCTTTCAGGTGGGGCATTTGAAACTCAGGAATTTATACGAAGATTTGAACTGAAACTATTACTTTATCTACGTGGTAGGTTGTTCTCGCTCCGATAGGCCCGATCGGGTAAATGTCTTAAAGTAGATTATGAAACTTTACATTACATATATATATATATATATATATATATATATATATATATATATATATATATATATACAATTCGATATAGTTAATTACTACCCCTCAATAACCAAAGCACTCTTCGAAAATGTCATAGAATTCGCCACTCTCCTCTCTAATATCTCGGAAGACGAAATAAACATAATCAAAAAATGTCGAACCACAGTACTAATAAATAACAAAGAACAATG
>OY744523.1:3177654-3205154 GCA_963556195.1 Sepiola atlantica
CCCACTGGAGAACCATGAATTTTAAACCTGTTCTGTTTTTAAATCTCCGAAACAGTTACGTGGTAAACAGCTGATGATCCCCGTTTAAATAGTTCACGCTCAATTAATGGTCCTTTGTTTGTGTTTCACTGTTAGATACTTGAATCCCTTTTTATTCATGAATTTACCAACGGTGGGTCGGCTTATGTAAGTGCTAAGTCTTCGATATGTTGGATTTAGTTTGTTTCTCTCGGAATTTAAACTGCATTTCCTTTCTTTGTTTAAAATGACTCAAAGCTTATATATATATATATATATATATATATATATATATATATATATATATATATATATATATATATATATATAATACATGTAAAATACATAGGAAATTTAAATTCAGAATATTAAAAATACAGAAAAATAAAATTAAGAAATAAAATTAAGAAACAGAAATGATCATGAAAATTAATAATGATTATATAGAATAAAATATTATATTATATAATAATAACAATTAATAGAGTAATTTAATATATGAAGTTAAGACGATTTTGTACCTTTTTGAAGAATAGGAAAATAACTACATACATCACAGGCTACTAAACTCACCACTATATTACGCTTATTCACTCGAGCATGTTTTAGTAAATGTGTTATTATTTTTCTCGAGGTAACACTACAAATTACTTTTAGCCTACCATCTTCGATTCTCCTCGAAACATACTCCATATAGGTGATAGCAAACACTTTTCCTCCCTAACACTTCAGTACTGACGCTCTCCCCATTGACACCGGGAACTAATAAACAACGTCTACTTTTCAAAAACGTGTCCGTTAATATTTACGATTTGTCTGCTATTAATTTACTACCTGATATAAAATATTACGCACACATTTAATGGAAGATCTCGCTAATCTCGCTGATTTTCGAGAATATCAGATTACGTTATTTCTACCTATTACGTATACATCTATACTCATTCCGGTTCTTAGAGAATGCAATTAACGAACATAGTTCCTTGCAGTGTTTCATTATTCAACATGGCAGCTACAATTTGTTCACCGACTCGACTTCCGAATAAAGTCAATATACGCCAAGCTATGAGAGACACTTGCATAACGTTGACATTTCATAAATCCTACACCTTTCACACGCATAATATTGAAAATTTGGAAAAATAACATCTATTTCGTCGTATAGAAATGACCCAAAAGGTGTGACTGGTGGACCCAACATTTGGTCGCCTTTCGGATCGTAGTATAAAACGCATGCCAGCTACATGCTTAGTTTTACTGACCTATTTTTCAATAGATTTTCGAATCGCTTTTGACCTATTTTTCAATCGATTTTCGAATCGTTTTTGTAGCTAAGTGGTTATCCCCGCAGATCCTAGATCGAGAGCTTTAGGGTTCGACCCCAGTCGACCCACACATTTTCTTTTACATGGTTAAACTTTTGCCAACGAGGGAGGAGGGGAAGGGAGGATATGGGCCGGATTTTTTGGTTGAAAAGAAATCAATGTAATAGGTAGTACTTTAACTATTGTGAATATCATCATTACTCTTTGAACGCACATGGTTTATTAGTGCTCTGCAGTCCACTTTAATTATATTTGTGTGTTGAGGTAGTGCTCAGGAGGCATACTATTTTTTCTTTCCTCACAAAAAATGGAATTTCTATACAAAGATAGCAGAAAGGGGGTTGGATTTAATAGGGCTCTGTAGGCCTCTTTAATTTTAAAAGTGATCATTATCATAGATAGAGCGGGTGTTTGGGAAATACCGGTACCATGGAATTGCCAGGAAGACACCTACAACCGCGTCTCCTTCATTTCTTTCTCCCTTCTTTCACACTCTAACAATTCAAAACCGACAATTATTCTAAACATTAAATGTGTGCGTTCTGTCGGATGTTGACAAATTTTAATTAATTCTTTTATATTTCTCCCGGGCAACGCCGGTGGACGGGTCCAGCCAGTTGTTAATAAAATAGAGAATATTAAAAGGAATAAACGTACAAATAAAATTAATTAATAAAATTAACACAATTATAAAAGCAAACAAACAGAGTGGAGGTTAACAAAAGAAAAAATAGAAAATAATTAGAAGATAACAATAAGATGATATATATATATATATATATATATATATATATATATAAATATATATATAATGTATTTTTATGTAATTATTTTTATTTGTGATTGCAGCGTTCATTGTTATTTTGCTTACTATTATTTCGATTGTCTCACTTCCTAAGTGATTAAGATGCAGAAAATTTCATTATTAGTCGCCCTTAACTTCATAGGACGTATTTTTCGTTAATATATATTTTTTTATTTATTTCACACGTACATAAAAACAATCCATGGACACGTGTTTCTGGCTCACATCCGTCATCAGCATGGTCATCAGCATGGTTATCAGCATGGTCATCAGCATGGTTATCAGCATGGTCATCAGCATGGTCATCAGCATGGTTATCAGCATGGTCATCAGCATGGTCATCAGTAAGCAAAATACCAACAAACGCTGCAATCACCAACAAAAATAATTAAATAAACATACATTAAATATTTAGGTGATAAAAATCGTACATATTTCTATACAGAGCGCCTTGGATCAGTGGTAGAACGCTGGACTATAGACATCAATATCGAAATATCGATTTCTGTGTAAGTTAGCCATGCTGATGACGGCTGTGAGCCAGAAACACGTGCCCATGGATTACTTTTATGTACGTATAATATATATATATATATATATATATATATATATATATATATCATGGTTGTCCGCTAGTGGCTTGGTATCAATATACAACCCCATAGCTTACTTGTAACCAGCGTGTTACTGAAGATATATGAAGCTTATGTATATTTTCATTGGAAAAGGGAGGTATTTCTCGAATGTATTCGCATATATACAACAGAATTTCTTTATATGTACATCCGTGTGAAATCTAGAAATAATTTCAATATATTTATCGATAACAAAAAAGTATATTATCGAGCGAAGTACAGTTCTTAAAATTAATTGTTTATCTTATTTATTCAAAAAATCTTTTGAGAGATTGTCAGAGATTCTGAGAAACATGCGAATCCGCATCTATAAAAGTACTTCAAATTTAAGCCTGAAAAACCAAGCGTCCGATGGGATCTTCTATTGAAAGTATCTAAACACAAGCGAGGCAACAGTTCAAATGACTTCTCTAATTATAGATATGTTGTTGATAATCACACAAACCTGAAGTTCGAACTATCCATAATCTTTCCTATATATCGGTTATGTCTTATGGCATCATTCTGGAATTGATCGGACAATTTGTTAAAAGTGAAACTTTAAATTGAGTTTTGATTAAGTTTTGATGAACAGCTGAACTTTCGATTAAGATACGTGTAGAATTATGGTCTAATACCTATAGTTGCCACTACATATGAAAGCGTTTAATTAAGAACGGTGTCATGAGAGTTGAGTTCACTGTCGTCCCGGAGAGATGGCTGCTGAATCAAACTAATTATTGTAGGTAAATCTTATTATTGGCAAAGGTCATGCTATAATTAGAGGTAATCACATTTTATGAATTTTGACGTATATTGCTAACGAAAACAAAACGTCTAGACGAATTAAAAGAGTATACTGGAGAGAATAACAACGAAATTGGTTTTAAGATTGTTTAGTGGAGCATTTAAAAATCCATTTATAGGCGGATAAAACATGAGACTTAAACATTATAGGAAGATTATGAATAACTGTATCGGCTGGTCCGTTAGATTAGTTGAATTTAGCGAACCTATTATAAGTTTGTTGTCAGGATTATACTTTTAAACTATTCGATATAGATTAGCATAAAATAAGTGAAGATTGACAATTCACAAAGTATGTTCTTAAGAAGAGTCATAATTCTGTCTATGTATATCCGAGTTTAATTACGAAAGAACACTCGATATATTTACAAACATCACATGATCAGATTAAGTACAACCCCGACAAAGTTATGGTAACAAAATACTGCATTGTACCTTACCTTGCTGACAACAGGAACAAAATTACTGGAATGTTTATTCATTCTTACTAATATCTGATTCATTAAAAATAAGTCAAACAGTCAGTCAAATATGTTTCTCTATTGCATTTTCGTTCTTTGTTTTTTCTATTTTAGTATACCTAAAGCCGTATAGTAGTAGAAAGGGAGACAGTCGGGTGAGATTTAATGACAGTCGAAATGAGAGATAGACTGAGAGAGAAGTTTTAAAGAAATATGTGACATACGTTTTTAACTCTTTTATTATTATCCATGCTCCTGAGCAACACCAGATCACCTTACTAGCCTTTAATAGATGTCATCTGTTAAATTGTGCATGATAGTAACGTTGAGAATTACATGCTTCTAAGAAATTACATGTAATTAGAATAAATCATTTATCGTTGATGTGTACATATTTAAACGTTATATTTTTTATTTACTAATGAGTCATTAAGTATGAAAACCAAAAGCCGCTCAAGTATTTAGTTTAACGAAATGTAAAGATTGTATGTTGTATGATTAACAATATTATTAAAGGATTGAAAAGGATGAGTATAATGGACAAAGTCTGATTTGTTATTGGGATGATTGATGACAAGTATTTGTTTATATCGAATTTAAAGACGACCATGTTGTAGTCTGCAGGGGATAGTCACGTGGTAATGTATCCTAAATACAAGAAGTTCAGAAAAACCTGGTTTGACGCAAGGCAGAGTATGAAACATTCGATAATCCTTTCCAGTTTTCGTAGAGAAGATTCTTGTGATTTTTTGTCATACAGGAATCAAAAAATGATTATATAAGTTAACGCCGTTAGTTGAAGTATTCCTAGACGCTCTAAGTTTTACTTTTTCACGAAAGAATTACGTTATAGTTCGACTCATGTCAAGTGAGGATAATGGTGGTATACTACAGGAGCCAACTCAAATAGAAGTCACATTTTGTAAACAAACAAGTGTATTACGTGTCAATGACTTGCTGTATGACACAGCATAACGATATAGGTTGGTAGAAACATCAATCCAAAGAGGCCCGATATTTATAAACGGTAATGTCTGGTACACAATATAATTAAGATGATGAAAAACTAAACACATTCTTGAAATTACTCAGCATTTTGGATTTGTAACTGTTTTCTTATCACACCTGCAGCCCGTTGTAGCATATCTGACTATCGTACAAAGTGCAGCGCATATTTCATGGAATTAAGAGGGTTTAGTTATTTTAAAACAAATCCACACCTGGTAAACATAAAGACAACACATTGTAATTAATGATTTTAATATAAACATGGCTTGAAACGCTCCTCTCAAAAATGCCGTCTCATGATGCAGATCATATTGTTGGATATTCTGACCTAACATAAAACAAATCTAAATTTATGTTTATGCAGTACCGTGTTGTAGGAGTTTAAATATGATAATTTAAAGAATAATATTGGTAATTGCTTGTAAACAAATATATATATATATATATATATATATATATATATATATATATATATATATAGTCTCGGAAGTTTCTCAACCATTGAAACTATATTAAAAGAAAAACAAAAAAAAAACTTATAGTCCCAAGTCTTCCAGTGGAAAATCACTCATGTAAGTCAATTTATTTTTTACAGTTATTATATTAGTTTATTTTAAGGGATCATCAGTTGTTTACCATGAAAAACTGTTTCGGGAATTTAATATATATATATAGTAATCTAAGTAAAGTAAACATCAACATGGTTAAATATCCAAAGAATTTCAACCCGCCCTGTAAAGAGTGCTCAATATCAAATAGAGCTTTTATATATATGATTATTTTTATTTATACAGACACAAAAATAAAAAAAATGTAAAAGAAGTAATAAAAACTAAAACTAACTAAAAAGATGAAAATGAAAGATCCACACGATTAGATCTTAATGACTTAACACGAACCACCCTCGACCTAAAATCAAGGCCAGACTAAAGACTGTGTATTTATTCCAATTCCAACATCGTGCATACTATTGACCTACTGAAGTATCGCTTAACACATATAGATATAAAATAAAGCAAATATCACTTTATCTTAATTCAAATCAACGTGATTCAGGAGATTAAATCTGATCATTTCTTATCATTAATTTGTATTAACTTGTAAACTAATATATATATATAGATATATATATATATATATATATATAAATATATATATATATATGAAATGAAATCTGACCACGTGACCCTCCAATCTTAACTTTTGAATTCTGTTTATGTTTCTAGTGTTTCCGTTTTATTCATTCCAAATATGATCTGACGAAACGACCAGATTCTCTTTTTCGCCTGATGACATATCAGTTTCTAACAGCTGTTTATATAACATCGGTATGCCAGTGTCGCGGATCATGTATATGTCTGTATTATCTAAAAATAATTACATATAAACTCTCTATTTGATATTCAGTATTCTTTATAAGAATAGCTGAACATTCTTTGGAATCTTATTCCGTGGATGTTTACTTTACCTGGATTACGGCTTTTGGCAAAAAAACAACACACTCCAACGAGTGGTAGTATTTATTTTATTCTGAGGATGAGGGATACCCTCGAAAATTAAAAAAAGAAAAATAATAGGATACACTCCAACCCAACACCACGGTCACGATACACTGGTAAATAAAAAAAATTTTTTGAAAATTATTGACTTTTCAATATTGTCACTTTGTTTTGTTTTTACGATTCCACGTGTCGTATGTGTCACTTTAACAACGCATTGTTATCGCCTTCAAAAAAAAATAATATTATTCTTATATATATATATATATTGGCAGAGACAAATTAGTACAACATTCGTATTGTCGGTTTCAAGCACAGAAGCACTTAGCCATCCGGCTCTCTTCAGCTTCTGTTGTTGCGATGACAACAGAAGCTGAAGAGAGCCGGATTGCTAAGTCTTCCTGTGCTTGATACGGGACGGTACGAATGTTGTACTAATTTTTCTGTACCAAAATAAATAAATATAACGCTCTTAATTTTTATTTTTTACTTTAATACTCAATTAATCGAGCACTCTTCTGTAATTTTTCTTTTTATGTTACAAAAACGGTATATATATATATATATATATATATATATATATATATATATATATATATATATATGAACATTTATTTACACAGACATCTACAAAATCTGCGACACTGACATGTCGATGTTATCGATCAACAGTTATTATAAACTGAGATCTCATCAGGCAGAATTAGAATCCGATCTTAACCTCACATCATATTTGAAGAGAATGAAATGGAGGGATAAAGAAAGAGAAGAAGAAAAAAAGAAATTTAACATTTCAAAAATTGGGGCCGTTAAAAAAGTAAAAATTAAAAATCTAAAATTCTAAAAACAAAACAAAAACAAAAAATCTAAAAAGTCTAAAATCTAAAATCTGAAACAAACAGTACAAATAAATAAATAAATAAATATATAAATATAAAAAATAAGGTGGAAAGAGAGGCATATAATGAAGGGAGAAATGATAGGAAGGAAGACGCATAAAGGAAAAGAAGGAGATGAAAAGAAAACGTTTGTTGATTCAGATCGAGAGAGAAGAGATAGGAAATAGACAATAGGAGGGGGAGGTGTACATGCACGAATCAAGTGTAAAAAAAACGACAGTTATTTTCAAGCAGAGCTTATAAATGTATTTTTCAAGTGAACTATAATATCGTGTATATGAGTGTATGTGTGCGTGCGGGCAAACCGATCAGACGCGTGTAATTGGTGTGGTGGTGGGGTGTTAATCAAATGTGTCGCCGATTCTGAATTAATATTATCTTTTATTTTGTCTAGAGTTTATTAGCTTACCATTAATAAATTAATAAATAATACACATCAAAAAAGAACCTCACTTTCTATATATTACTGGGAACTATACAACAATAACCAATCACCAACAGTGACCTGGAACACAATCAGAAAAACTAGCACCTGTGGTTCACTAAACTCACCTTGTTTCCTTTGACTAACAGAAAAACTTGAAATAATTAAATTTAGGGATAGTGGAAAACTACTAAACAAAAAACAAGAAACATCAATTAACTGTAGGCATAGTAGATTACACCTTCTTAGTAATCAACTTACAACCCCCTAGGCTGTTACTATATAAAAAAAACATCAACTGGTAACCTTGTCAACACAACTATCATCTTATACTTTTGTATTAATTATTATTATTATTAGTAGTAGTAGTAGTATTATTGGTAGTATTATTATTAGTAGTGTTATTTGTAGTGGTATCATTGGTGGTAGCATTATTGGTGGTAGTGGTAGTATTAGTATTAGTATTAGTTTTATTATTATTATTATTATTATTATTATTATTATTATTATTATTATTATTATTATTATTATTATACCCACAACGATTAATACTAATTGTCATCTTATGTATTTCTCTTTACCCTGAAATATCCCCTCATATATTTATCCATTTATTGATTAATATTTTTCTATTTTTCATATTTTTTTAGATTATTTTTAGATCATCATTATCAATTATTAGTACTGTTATTAATATTTTAAACTTAATTATTTGCCATTGAATTATTTTTCATTTCTGTACTTTTATCAAGATCACTATTGTTGTTTGTGGTGGTATCATGTCTGCTGTTACTATCATAGTTATTATTATTTGCGGCAGTGAAATTAACAGTATTACTATTGTTAATAATATTGATATTGCCATGTTTTACCGTTACCCGACTTTTGCTTCCACTGTCATTGATAGTAATGAAAATATCATTATCTATAATTTTTAAAATTTTATTTCAATTATTATTATTATTATTATTATTATTATTATTATTATTATTATTATTATTATTATTATTATTATTATTGTTTTCATTTTTATTGCTATTATTATCATCATTATAACTACTACTACTATTTCTATTATTATTTATTAATTTTTCACTATCATTATTACTATTGTTAAGATTACTGGGATTACCACTCTAATTACTGCTGTCGGTAAAACCACTAGTATTACTATTTCATATGATTAGCATTAGTGCAACCATTAACATATATCACAATATCGGTAAACATTATCTTATTATTTAAATAGTATTATGATTATCACTACCTCCTAGTATTTCTAATATTTCTTCATTATTCTATTTCTTTCCAAAACTATTATTTTTTTAATAAATTCTTAAATATTATTGACCACCATTATCGTTGTGGTCGTCGATGTTATTATTATTATTTTTATTACTATTATTACTATTATTACTATTATTATTATTATTATTATTATTATTATTATTATTATTATTATTATTATTATTATTATTATTATTATTATTATTATTATTATTATTATTATTATTATTATTATTATTATAAATTAATAACGCCGGCATTTTCTAGTTATTCTTTAGTTATATTTTTTAGTACTTTTAACTTAAATAAAACTATTATTATTATTTGTATTATCATTCATTATTATTTTCATTATTTCATCTCAATTATTATGGGTGTCCATTATTATTACTAATATTGTTACTACTACTAATCCTGTTATACTTAACGAATATATTTATTAATTTATTAATGGTAAGCTAATAAACTCTAGACAAAATAAAAGATAATATTAATTCAGAATCGGCGACACATTTGATTAACACCCCACCACCACACCAATTACACGCGTATGATCGGTTTGCCCGCACGCACACATACACTCATATACACGATATTATAGTTCACTTGAAAAATACATTTATAAGCTCTGCTTGAAAATAACTGTCGCTTTTTACACTTGATTCGTGCATGTACACCTCCCGCTCCTACTTTCTATTTCCTATCTCTTCTCTCTCGATCTGAATCAACAAACGTTTTCTTTTCATCTCCTTCTTTTCCTTTATGTGTATTCCTTCCTATCATTTCTCCCTTCATTATATGCCTCTCTTTTCAGCTTATTTTTTTATATTTATTTATTTATTTATTTATTTGTACTGTTTGTTTCAGATTTTAGATTTTAGACTTTTTAGATTTTTCGTTTTTTGTTTTGTTTATAGATTTTTTAGATTTTTTAGATTTTTAATTTTTAATTTTTTAACGGCCCAAATTTTTGAAATGTTAAATTTCTTTTCTTCTTCTCT
Source organism: Sepiola atlantica (assembly GCA_963556195.1). Lineage (NCBI taxonomy): Eukaryota > Metazoa > Mollusca > Cephalopoda > Sepiida > Sepiolidae > Sepiola > Sepiola atlantica. Next base: position 3,187,803 of record OY744523.1, read on the forward strand.
TTCTTTATCCCTCCATTTCATTCTCTCCAAATATGATCTGAGGTTAAGATCGGATTCTAACTCTGCCTTATGAGATCTCAGTTTATAGTAACTGTTGATTATGAACCCGGTTTAAATTCTCTGGATTACCACCCTGTAGATATTTTTTACCTGGATTATTACCATTATATATATATATATATATATATATATATATATATATATATATATATATATATATATATATATATATATTGGATCGTAGTTTTGAACCACTAGATTTCAACAGGCAGGGTATAAATAAAATGTCCTCTATTTACGATTTTATAATTAAATAGTTTCTCGGCCTAAAGAAATTAACGTTGTTAAAGCGATAATCGAAATAGAATGTAGTGGCAAAATGTTTGTATTAATAACACTAATAATATCCAAATTAGAGTCTGTTTCCTCCTTCAAAATCAGTTTCAAAACGGATAACTTCATTTGATTTTTACCTTCGACCGCGTTTCCAGAAAGTTTAACTGATTTTTAAAACCTACATCAACAACATTAGTGTTAGTACCCCATGTAAGAGCATCCGGACTAAGTAAACCAAAGAGAGGGGATCAAATCATATTGCCGCTAAGAATTAAGTCCTCCGACCGATTATTTTACAAAGAACAATTTACAAAAAACACCACATTGTGTATTGTCGGTTGTTGAAACCCTTATTCCAGACATTTAATTTCCCTGATGATCTGCCAAACAAGTACCAGCTTGGTAGTGACACACGTGTAGGAAAAAAAACATTTCATTTGAATAAATAATATTTGTAAGAAAAAAAATTTAATGGTGATCATTGGTCTCCTGAACGGAATGCTTTGCTAAACCTTCATAAAATCGCATGTATATATATATATATATATATATATATATGTATGTATATATATTTATAAAGAGACCGAAATAAAAACGCGATGAATCTACTTTCTTTAAATTGAGAAATTACTTTTACAAAGACTAATATTTAAAATTTAAAAAATTAAAATTCTACCGTAAAAGCTTATTATTATTAAAAGCTTAAATATTATGTAACTTTCACATTACTCGAACACAATTATTTCTATAAATATATATATATATATATATATATATATATATATATATATATATATATATATATATAGAGAGAGAGAGAGAGAGAGAGAGAGAGATATGTATAATACAGAGTGAAGGTGGGGAGCAAACTTTTTCTCGCCTCTCTGATGTTATATACTTTTATGTATTTTTGTATATATTTTTATATATTTTCAAAGTGTAATTTTATTACATGCAGTAATGTCACTGCGTTAAGTGTCCTCTGAGGAGAAGAATTATCTTTGAAAACTCATGAGTTAAGGACATTAAGATACTTTGCTTGAACTTTGAATTCTAATAAAATTTGATTGGCACCTTATTTTATTATTTCATTTTATATTATGATATATATATATATATATATATATATATATATATATATATATATATATATATATATATATATATAGGATCGAATATAAACCAAAGGTAAAACTTTTAGTAGATGGAACCTATAGTGAAAAGGTTTAGCTCAATATACGAGATAGAGCAATTGTAGAGATAGAAAAAAAAGTGATAAATATGCGACGATTGTCCAAATTTATTTCAAATTTCAATTGTTCAATGCAAGGTGTATTCAGTAATAAACTAGTGTTTATTATTCACTTTATTTTCGCTTTCTGCAATTCATTGGACATCTTCTCAACGAAAATTTACGACCCGGACAAACCGCATATTTTTTTTACGGAACTTTTCTTTCACTGCATTTTTTTACTAATATTTTTCATATATATTTTTCAAATATTTGAACTTTGTTTTTTTCGAAAGCCAACTTATCTATCTGTATTTCTCCTCTGATGATAAGATCTCGATCTTTGAAAAGGCTTGGTTTAAGGAAAGAATAATAAACACTAGTTTATTACTGAATACACCTTGCATTTAACAATTGAAATTTGAAATAAATTTGGACAATCGTCGCATATTTATCACTCTTTTTTCTTCTATCTCTAAAATTTCTCCCTCTCGTATATCGAGCTAAATCTTTTCACTATAGGCTCCATCTACTAAAAGTTTTACTTTTGGTTTGTATTGGATCCTATATATATATATATATATATATATATATATATATATATATATATATATATATAACAACATGTAGTATATAAATATTAAATTATTTTTACCTATAGCCGCCGGCCTTTAAAGGTTTGTGCTATCATCACTGTAGGAAATGTAGACGGTCGTGAGGCAGGAACCTAGTTACAGAATCATCTAGACTACGCAACTTAGCACTCTAACCCCACGACCACGGATAATTACCGCGTAACGAACATAAATGAAGTCCTATTAATGCGTTAAGAAAGCGGTCCACAAAAAGAAGACACTCGAAAGTGTTTAACGAACGTTTTTGGAACCTATCGTTAAGCTAAGTTACATTAATGCGCAGAGGTGGATTTCTGAATAATATATTTGGAATGATGAAATAAAATAATGTTGGACATTATTGGCTAAAATTAATGGGCATTTCTGGTATAAACTGAAGTTTATTTGTACCAATAAAGGTTTGATGTCAGAAAATATTTTGAATTTGTTAACAATTTCATAAGTAAGTAATATTTTGATCATCCTGTATACAGACATATATTGTAATGGATTCTTCCTCTTCTCCTTGAGTTGATACTATGCAAACAACTTTATATTTGGATTGACTATATTACTTTTCAAAGAATCCTACGCATATATTATCTAATGCTGTCATCTCAAATACTTTATACACTAAAAGAGGCGTCTGATATCAGACAGCCGACTGTTTATTTTCCCATAATCTCGCCAATGTTGATCTCTGTTTATGATGAAAGATGCTTTGTGCTCCTAGATCAATATGTTTTTGTACAGGGCTTTAATAATAGATATACGAGTGCCGCTGTAGATCTGCATATGTGTAGTACAAAGTAAGTTTTCACACCGAGAAAAAGCTTTGCTCTTTATTAGGACCACATGTATGGTCTTCCGTCTGGAAATCATCGTCTTTCCCATTTTCGTATCTTTTAAGAATATCGTCATACATCAGTTTCCCACTTTATACGCAGTTATTTGCATTATTGTTGTACTCTACACGATCTTTCAAGCTGCACCCTGGATAATAAGCAAAGCAATGTGGCATCGTATGGTCTCCCTTTCAGCATTAGAATCTGGTTGGGTTAGTTTTTTTAACCCCATCTAGTCATAACCACTTTTGATCGCCCTCTACTATTTCTTAGGAGGTTGAATGTTCTCTACTGAAGCCAGTATCATCATCATCATCATCATCATCATCATCATCATCATCATCATCATCATCATCATCATCATCATCATCATCATCATCAACAGCAACAACATCATCATCATAACAATCATCATCATAATCGTCGTGGTCATCATCATCATCATCATCATCATCATCATCATCATCATCATCATCTTATGTATGTTAACTGTAGTACATTTTAAGTTAATTTGGTAAATTTTACTGTATGTTTCTAATGTTATCATCATTATTATTTTATTGCCGACAAAAAAAAATTGTTTTACAAGTACGCCCACGGAATGTGATGCGATGAATATACTGCACTTGTATCTCCTCAACAACGCCACCCGACGATCAGCAAAATACACCCCCTTCAATGTCAAGTTTCTTAGGCTCTTTTTCCCGACTTCTTTCCTTTGGTATCACCTCCTGATTTTTCTCTCCTCGAACTGATAGCCTTTGGAATTCCCTTCGTGCTCTCTGTTTCCATGACTGTACCAACATGCACAAATTTAAATGCAATGTACACAAAAATCTTACTCCCGAATTTCTCAAAGTTCCTGCCTATAAATATGTCCACTATCGCAGTACGCCATTACGCTTTTATGCAGATAATTCTTTTTTCTTAGTGAACAGAATTTGTTTTTAAATGAACGGATTAAATATATTAAGTAAGATCTTCGTATGTTTTGTTTGTCGCGTGAAGTTCAAGCATATGAAGATGGTTTCACGTATTTAAATCAGAATTTTCCATTAATCTACGCATTTCATGATGGGAAGGCTATTCGGCATTTCTGCCTGACAGAATGAAGAAAATGATATTCAGTATCAATGACGATTCTCTTTAAATCGTAGGAATGACATACCGACCATCGGACAAAGTTGGTTAATTTAGATGCTCAGACACATTTAAAAAAAATGCCTCCACTCAAACTTCCTATTTATTTATGAATTTCAATTTTCAAAACCATTTGCGAAGAAAGTATTTACCTTACAGAACAATTAAATGCTAGAATGTTTTCCTTCTCCTCATTTCGAAAATTATTTTATTTCTTGTGAAGACCAGGTTTTATTTGATCGCTGAAAATTATAATTCCGTTCATTTTACTGTTAACTCATTAGATAAGGAATCACCAAAAATACGCTAAATGATTTTATTAAATTGCATTACTTAAGTTTCACACAATATTTCCGTTCTGATGTTATCGAGTTGAAAACATTTTAAAACTTTTAGTTCAGAAATAATTTTCTGTCAGTCGAACTTAATACTTGATCTTTTTCTAGTTTTTTACAAATATTTTCAAGTTTTTGTCAGGAGCATTATGAGTAAAATATAATTATTTTATAAATCATGACTTAAATTAAGCATTAAACAAAGATGACAACGACTAATTAATGAGTAAAATATCAAATAAACTTAATCAAAATTATTAAGAAAAACTATTGGGGAAATATCGAGTAACAGTTAATCTAGTAAAATGCACAGAATGTAATAGGGAAATCTGCAGAATCATTGAACGCATACACGCTTTTTATTGACTCCATTATATATATTCAGCTGTTTTGTATGGATTTCCACAAATGATTTACGCACAATAATAGTCTGTGTAAGAGTTTAGAAATGTCACAAAATAATGTACACGGACCTTGAAATGGCCTGTGGTTCAGCAGACAACGTGCTCATTAATAAGTAGTTAAAAATCATAGCCTTCTAAAGGTTAAAGATCAAATGTAAAGAAAGAAAATAAGAATTACTTAAGTCTTCTATCCGGACTTGGCTGACGGAACACGAGAAAGTTACAACCGTGTATAAAATAAATGTTTCCGTTAAAAATTCCATGCAGATTCCTAAGTAAAATAGAATGATTGCCGAGTTTGACAAGATACACCTGAAGAAGGTCGAAGATTATATCGACCAACATGTTGTGAGAATAACATAATATATGTGAAATGTAGTTCGAACAATCCAAACAATACCCTGGTGATACCAGATCAGGCTGCCCTGTGGCTCCCTGAGACGAAATTCACCTACATTGACGTTTTTTGTTTTTTTTTTTGTTTTTTTGTAAAACTTAATTATGTTCTACAAAACCAAAAACAAAAACAACAGCCCCTCTCCCTTTCTCCCTCCCCTTTTTTATTTTATTTTTAGAACTTGAAGCATAAATCTTTTACTATAATGACCAGATTCGACATTAAATAACCCAAAAAGGGTTGATATGCCGTAAAACAAAACTACCAAACCAAAAACGATGATTAAACATTTGAAGATATAACGAACTTGAAGCATAAAAACTTTTACTATAATGACCAGATTCGGCATTAAATAACCCAAAAAGGGTTGATATGCCGTAAAACAAAACTACCAAACCAAACAATACCGATTTATATATATATATATATATATATATATATATATATATATATATATAAAATATGAGACTAAAAGTATACTTTTAGAGAATTGAAACAATAGTCAAACGATTTAAGCTCAATATACGAGATAGACAACTTATAAAGATTAATGAAGGAAGAGAGATAAAGATGTGCGAATGATAAATATATTTCATCTTCGATTGTTCAATGCAAGGTGTACTCGATAAAAACATGTTTATTTTTCTTTCCGTAAGCCAGGCTATGTTTCTTTCTGTAAGCCAGGCTTTGCATATATATATATATATATATATATATATATATATATATATATATATATATATATATATATATATATATTGTATATATATATATATATTGTATATTTATATATATATATTGTATATATATATATATATTGTATATATATATATGTATATATATATAAATATATATATTGTATATATATATTGTATATATATATATGTATATATATATATATATATGTATGTATATATATATAAATATATATATTGTATATATATATATTGTATCTATATATGTATATATATATAAATATATATATTGTATATATATACATTGTATATATATATATATATTTATTAGTGATATTCAAGTAGTACACACTTTCAAAGTTAAGCTCAATAGATATTATTTTTTACTTCCAGACAGATTAACGTATTTGTTTGGCACTGTTTAGCTTGAATATTGCGCTAGTTTTGACAAGTCTTATGATATGGGCACTAATCGTTTTTTTTTCAATTGAATTAACTAAAGGAAGTATATAGCACCGACAAAACTCAGACACAGCTGTCTATTTGCAATCCGCATCAATAAACATTGATTAAACATTACAAAACAAAAAAAACGCTGATGTACATTTGCCGGCAATATACAATATCTCAGCGTACTTTTGCCAGATGTTATAATTAAAGATCATATAAAAAATAGATTGAACAGTAAAAAAAAAACTGAACGAAAATCAAACTGAGTTATTGAAAATTAGCCAAGTCAATCTCCAGACAAGAAATTGTTCAAGTATCCTAAAAAAAATGCTGGACGACTTTTAATCAACTCTGAGAAATAAAAACAAAGAAATATGCGCGCAAAATTGAGAAATGATTTGTTGTCATTATCTTCTTATTCGTCCCAACTTGTTGGCGTTACGAACAGATTAATGGCGTTTTGTAACACAAGAATCAATAATCTTTTTCTGGAAAAATTACTTTGGTTAGATTCTTTGTTAATAATCGTTTACTAAAAATGATACAATTTACAATTTCGAATAAAAACCGCGATAAATCCAATTCTTGAAATTGAGAAATTACAAGCGTATTTCAATTTCAATTAAAAACAATAATATATGGAAAATATCACATCATTTTTACAAACTATTTTCGGGTAAGGATAATGAAATACAACAATTTTTACATAGCGTTATTCGCGTTTTGCATTCGAACTTTTCAATCATTTTTTATCATTTACTTGGCGCATTTTTTTTTTCTTGCGTAAATTGAGATTAAAATAAGAGATTTTAATTTATTTTATAAACATGAGTTTATCGTAAATAATTAGTTGTAAGGCTATACGAGGAGCGTTCAATAAGTAATGTCCTATATCAAATTTCCATAGGAGTAGACTAATGAAACTTAACACAGTTATTAGTCTTTCCCTACGTAGGAATCACCCAGAGTTATGCCTTTCTCCCATCGTTTGATAATGCTCTAGACGTCGTTTTTTGTAGAACACCCCAGAAATCAAGGCTGCATCATCTGGGAAACGCTTTCCTTTCAAAAACAACTTCATGGCTGGGAAGAGATGAAAATCAGCGAATGCAAGGTCAGGACAGTAAGAAGGATGGGGGGGTTATAGCCACACGCTCGTGCTTCTGATCTGGTGACATGCGAGTTGTGGACCGGAGGATACCTTTGTTGATCTTGCCCCGCCTCTTGATTTTGATAGCTTCTCTTAATTTCATTAAAAGTGAAGCGTAATAGGCTAGTCTAATTGTGGTATCTTTTGCCAGGAAATCTGTCATCACTACTCCGTCCTGGCCCCAGAAGACTGTGAGCATGACATTGCCAGCGGAGGGCTGCCCCCTTGCTTTCTCAGGAGGTGGTGTGTCGAAGTGCTTCCACTGTATTTATTGGGCTTTGATCTCTAGATCATAGTGATTGACCCAAGATCCTCTGTAATCAGTTTTTTGAAAAACTTTGACTTATCTTCTTGGCACATCTCCAAATTCATCCTCAACCACACGACGCGTTCTTGCTTCTGGAAAAGTGTGAGCAACCTGGAAATCCATCTGGCAGACACCTTATGCACATGCAAAAGGTCATGAATGATAGTTTCCACATACCCTGTACTAATCTTGACCTCTTGGGCTATTTGGCGAATAGTAATGCGTTGATCTTCCACAATGGCAGCTTCAACTTGACGGGCAGATACCTCATCAATGGCAAAAGTGGGACGACCAGGTCCGGGTGCTGTTTCCACAGACTTCCAGCCATGTTTGAATTCACGATGCCAGCGTCTTACAATGGTCATACGATGGGAAATCATCACCATAAGTTTATTTCATTTCATCAAAAGTCTCCTTCGGTGTGCGTCCTTTCAAATAAAAAAACCGGATTACTGTACGACACTCAATTGGCTCCATTTCACACTTGACTCAGTTAAAACACCTGTAAATCAGAAACCACAATTAGTTCAGAGTTGTTTTGTGAAACATAACCGATGCAGCTACACATCATTACACATGCAACATTTCATCTAGATCAGAAAACAGGAAGTGGATCGGGGGCATTACTTATTGAACACCATTTCGTATGATGTCACTTTGTACGTTAAGATAACAAACATTAAAATTGGTACATGCGCGAGAATTATTTTTCTATTTTCCGTAACCATTTAATGCGGTTGTTGTTCTACAGCAACGCGTAAAAATGTGGCATAAAGTTTCATACATTTTGATTTGACCAAGTATATTTGCGTTTTCTGAAAGTCGGTATACACGTTGTGCCTCAATTATTAACCGTTCCGAAAGTCAACTTCACTTTAAGAACAAATTAGATCAGGTACGTAAATTTCCTCTAAAAAAGGCATGCAAAGCAAATGCAGACTACTTCATGAAGAAGTAGATAATTAACATAATAAGATTTCTTCTGATCTCACATCACATAAAACAAACGATTAAAACAACAAAAGAGTTTGATTTTAAAAAAAATAATAACATCATCATCATCATCATCATCATCATCATCATCATCATCATCATCATCATCATCATCATCAGCAGCAGCAGCAGCAGCAGTATCATCATCATCATCATCATCAGCGGCAGCAGCAGCATCATAATCATAACCGTAATTATCATCATCTTCATCGTCGTCATCATCATCAGCATCATCATTATCATCATCATCATCATCATCATCATCATCATCAGCAGCAGCAGCATCATCATCAGTTGAACAAACATTTTACATGCTGGCATATGTTTGATGGCTTTTAGGCTGTGTTGTGGACCTTGGTAAAGCTGAATAAATGACACAGGAACACATGGTTTAAATGAACAAAGGTATATATTATATAATAGAAAGAAAGATATTACAAGGAGAGGTTGCTCTCAACCGCCATTGCTGGTTTGCCTGGGAAGAAGAAGAGAACAAGTGTCACGTGCTTCCCGTATTTATAAGGTGGACGAGTCCATTAGTTCTTAGTAGGTAGGTACGGCACCATAACACCCCCTTTCCAAGCCTTACCTCCTCAGGAGTCTTAATAACGTTTCCTTTTCGGATCTATCTCTAGGTAGTCCGGAGCCATTCGTTTTCTTTTTGGTTGTCGTTTACGTGTGACTACCTGGGGTGCTGGTAAGTTGAAGGTGTCATATATCACGTCCATCACGTCTTCTCCTTGTGGGGCGCTGTCAGTGTCATCTGACAGTCTTTTTCTGATCTGATTTAGATGTCTCTTATGCGAGAACCGTGGTCCTTTTATGATATAGACCATCGATCCGATCCTCTTTTCAATTGTACCGGGTTCCCGGAACGATGCATTGTTTTTGAACATCTTAAAATATACCCTATCTCTGGGTTGTATTTTTTCTTCGGTACCGTAGAGATTCGGTCATAATTATTATGTTTAGGTAATAATTTATCAAACACGGACTTCACATTCCGCGCAAACATCATCTCTGCGGGGGATAATGATGATGCTATGTTCATGTTTTTTGTAATTCTATATACCTGTAAGAATTGTTGTAAAGCCTTCTCCTTAGGAGTATCACCGGCCTTTTTTAATGCTCTTTTTAATGTGTCTACGAAGCGTTCCGCCTGGCCGTTTGACCTAGGATGATACGGGGGCGTCGTTATATGTCTGATTTGAAACGTCGCGCAGAACTCCTCAAAATCTGATGACGTGAACTGCGTCCCATTATCACTCACCAAACAATCCACTACCCCAAAACGGGCAAATAGTTCATGTAGGAATCTTATCGTAACCTCTGACGTGGGACTCCTGCAACGTAGTACCTCGGGCCACTTTGAAAAACTGTCGACTACGATTAAGTAGTAAAATCCTTCCAATGGTCCCGCGAAATCCACGTGAATTCTTTCCCACGGACGGTCGGTCTTTGGCCATGGGCTATGCTTTATATGCGGTGCTTTTGCCGCTAAGACACAGCCTTTACAAAGCTTTACTGCTTTTTCAATGTCATTGTCCATACCTGGCCAGTACACAAAACTCCTCATTAACCCCTTCATCCTGGTTATCCCTGGATGGCCAACATGAAATTCTTTCAGAATTTGCTTTCGTAGTTTTTCTGGGATGACCACCCTTTCGTTATGCATGAGTACGTCATCACAGAGTAAGAAACTCTTTGCCGCATGTAAATCCTTATCTACCAATTTCATTTTTGTTCTGGTGATAAATTCATCCTCTTGAGCTTCTTTTTTTATCTCGTATAGTGTCACCGGGAGCTCTCTCACTGCGTTGCACAAAATCTCTTTAAAATCTCCTTCTGTTTGAAGAGACGCAATCACTGTGTCTTCTAGAGTCTCTCTCTGTTTTGGCACTAATCTCGACAATCCATCTGCATGATAGATTTTATTTGAATGCAAATGTTGCATTTTAAAGTTGTAGTTTAATAAGATAGTTCCCCATCTTTGTAGTCTATTAGCTGTATATACAGGTAGGCCTTTTTTAGATCCATAAATTGTAATTAGCGGCTTATGGTCTGTCTGTAAAGTAAATTGTCTACCATGTATGTATCGGTGAAACTTTGTTACTGCAAATATTATTGCTAGGGCCTCTTTCTCTATTTGAGAATACTGTTTTTCCGCTGGGAGCAAGGTCCTTGATGCATGTGCAATGGGTTTATGGGTTCCATCAGGCATTTTGTGTAGGATACATGCTCCTAAACCATATGAACTAGCATCGCTAGCTACGATTATGTCCAATTCTGGATTGTAATGTGTTAGAAATAACTCTGACGTAAGTCTTTCTATGATTTTATTAAATGCATCCTGACATTCGGGTGTCCATACCCAGGCTTTACCTTTTTTTAATAGCTCATTTAATAGAGCACGCAAATTATGCATTTCTGGGATAAAAGCCTGGTAGTAATTTGCTAGGCCCAGAAAACTCTGTAATGTCATGACGTTTTCTGGCGCCGGCATGTTTTTTATTGCGGTAGCCCTTTCTGGGTCTGGTCTTCTGCCGTCCTTGTCGATCACATGACTCAGATATTTTATTTCCTCCAGGAAAAAATCACATTTTTCTTCTTTTACTTTGAACCCATAATCTTGGATTCTCGCAAACACTTGATTTACATGTTTTTGGTGTTGTTCGATATCTTTGCTGTTGATCAAGATGTCATCGAGATACGCTATTGCGAAATCGAGTCCGCCCAGCATTGTGTCCATTACTTGTTGGAAAATGGCTGGCGCGACCTTAACTCCGAACGCTAATCTTTCGAATTTATATAAACCACGATGTGTGTTTATGCATAACAGCTTAGAACAATCTTTATCCACCGGTATTTGTAGGTATGCCTCACTTAGGTCTATTTTTGAAAAAAATCTTCCTCCATTTAAGCTTGTAAACACTTCTTCCGGGGTATGGAGTGGGTAGTGATAGTCCGCGAGGGCAGTATTCAGTCCTGTTGAAAAATCTGCACATACACGAATCTCATTAGATTTTTTCTTTACATAAACCGTGGGTGCTGCCCACTGGCTGTGTTGTACTTTTGATAAAATACCCATCTTTACCAGTCGGTCTAATTCAGCGTTTATTTTTTTCAATCGAGGCGAAGGGTACTTTCCTTTCTTTCCTAAATACCGGCAGTGCGTTTTCTTTTAGACGGAATTTTGCAGTCGTTTTAGTGCAATATCCAAGACCGCCAGAAAAAACCTCTGGAAACGATTTTTTTAGTTTTCGTTGTAGTTTTTCCGATTCTGGTGCGCGACTATTTATTTTCTTACAAAATGTATTTATCGGCAACTTTCTATAAATCAAATGCCTGCATAAAATCTGAACCAAAAAGATTATTCGAATCCTTCAGTACCAGTAGTTTGAGTTTTTTAGTATTTCCCATTAGGGACACATTTGTGATTAATTCTCCTTCAAATGTAATTCTTTCACCAGTAACTGTGCTTGCCAGCCTGTTTGTTCTTGATAGAGTAGGTTTATTTAATCTCCTCCATGTATGTAAATTTATAATGGAAACGTCTGAACCAGAATCCAATTGCAATTTTATATTTTTATCCAGGATTTTCACCTGTACATATTTTCTTATGTTCATGCCAGTTTCCTTCTTTGTCCTAGTGGCTTGACTCCGCATTTTATTTCCTCTGCCCGTTCTGCAGTGCGAACTTTTATGTCCAACTTTTTTGCATTTCATACAGGTTTTAAAACGGAATGGGCACTCATTGTACCAATGTGGATTACCACAGCGTGAACAAGGGCTTGGTGGCAATTTATTTATTTTTTTACTGGTTTGGTTTGTCTTTGTTACATCAAAATTATTATTTCTTATTTTTCTTTTGTTTTTTGATGTACCTTTTTTATGTGCGCAATGCCGGACAATTCAATGTCTTTTGAGTCCTGTTTTACATTTACAAATCTTTGACAGTCCTCAGCCAACTTTTGCAGCGTAAGGCTTGGTTCATTCTCTAATTTATTTAGAACTCTACGCCTTATCTCCGTGTCATTTCCTGAGATTAAACCTTGTACAAAAATTAGACACTTGAAATTATCTGCACTTAATTCCGCTAGTCTAAAATCGTCACAATGCTTGTTCACTATCGATGCAAAAGTAGCGTAATCTTCCTCATCTTTCTTTACCAGGTTCATGCACTTCCATCGTTTGTGGAATAGTGTAGTTCTTGGACTGAACAGTTCTGTCAATAAACCAACCGCTTCTATGAAAGTTAGCTCGCTAGTTTTCCGAGGCAAAATGAAATCCACGAATTTGGTATGTTCTGTGGTATTTAGTTTTCTAAGAAGGAGGCGTAGCTTCTTCGCATCACTCCAACCACCGCAGTCAATTTTATATAGGTCTTCATATCTTCGGAAATATTCTTCAAATGTATTATTTTCCGTGTATGAGTAATTATCAATACTGTTCCAAATTTCGTTCTGCGAAAACGTGTCGTCTTTTTCATTTTGTTGGTCACTGCGCGATATTGTTTGTATCAGAAATTCCAATCTTTCATCATACTCTTTTTTGTGTAATAAAATATTTTGGTTCTGTTGTAATAAAAGCTTTTGAAATCTTTCCTCAGTTTGTTGTTGCTGGGAGATTTGGAATTTCATTAGTTCGGTGATTATAGACTTAATATCTTCCATATTCAACCATTTAGTTTCTGATTTTATTTAGAAAATTAATATTTTCTTATTATCTTATGATTTTATAAGAGTTCTTTTCTTTAAATTAGCGTTTGCTAGGCGCCGTTTTAATTATGAAAAGATTATGAAACTTTTCCTTTTCTCTATATACGCGTATATTCACTTATTTTTTTATTTTGAAAATTAATATTTTCTCGTTATTTAATGAATTTACAAGAAGTACTTTTCTTTAAATTAGCGTTGGGAAGACGCCCTTTTAGTTATGAAAAGATTATGTAATGTTCTTTTCTTATACACGTTTTTAATTTTAACGAAGAGAAAAAAAAATCTGTTTCACAATTAATTCTTTCTGCATTTTAAAATATTTCAGTACAAGTCGGAAAAAAAAGAAGAGAGAGAAAATAAAACTGACCTTTTTTTTATCGTGCGTCTTTTTTTTTTTATAGAGTAACGCACGTGTGTTCATTTCATGTTTTTGTTTCATATCTGTTCTTAAAATGAAGCACGTGGTGTCGGTTTCATTTTTTTTGTGTGTGTGTTCGTCAAAAAAAACTCGCTGTGACGTTCGTCTAAAAAAAAACAACACTCGCTTCCTTCCTGTTCGGTATTTCTTTTGTTTTGTTTTTTTAGTTTTCCAACCCAGAGAAAAAACGCGCATTCAATTTCAGTTGTTTTTGTTATTTGTTTTTTTTTTGTTTTTTTTTAGCTAGTTTTCCCAGAGGAACGCGCACCCAATTTCAAGCTGTTTTTTTTTTTCGATAAGCAGTTTTAAAACTTAGAACACAACAGGTCTATTTCAGTTTTCTTTTTCTTAAAAGAAAACAATTTTCTCGCACTTAAGAATTCAACGTGTTTTTTTTTTGTTTCAGTTGAGTTCTCTTTTCTTCTCTCGACCGTACGGCAAAAACCTTTGTTTTTTTTGTTTTTTTGTTTTTTTTGTTTTTTTTTGCGTGCGGTTTCCCGCATTAACTTTGTGAGTGCATTTTCACGTGGTATTTTCAGTTTTTTTACCCAAGAGTTCGAATTGCCTCGTCGCCATTTGTTGTGGACCTTGGTAAAGCTGAATAAATGACACAGGAACACATGGTTTAAATGAACAAAGGTATATATTATATAATAGAAAGAAAGATATTACAAGGAGAGGTTGCTCTCAACCGCCATTGCTGGTTTGCCTGGGAAGAAGAAGAGAACAAGTGTCACGTGCTTCCCGTATTTATAAGGTGGACGAGTCCATTAGTTCTTAGTAGGTAGGTACGGCACCATAACAGGCTGCTAGAAATTGACTTCCAAGCTAACCTATATAACTACGCCTTTATTTAATTCTCTTTCTCTCCAATCAATCCTCATCAAACACTTCCATGTTTTTCTTTGACCTTCCTCCGCTAACCGACTCCGCTACCTCAACTGTTCTACATCTATTAACCCAATAACCACTTCGCATGACTTCCTTACAATAAATCTATTCGATACTCTACATTAAGATATGAACTAATGACTGAGCAGAAACTTTATGTTGTGGGTTTCTCATTAATTTATTCTCAAACTAAGGAGTTTTTATTTTGTTTAATCTAACATTTTGGCTCTTCAGCTATTTACGAAAAAATAAATAATATTTTGAATCCGAAACAGTAAAAAGTAAACAATGCTAATTTACTAACGAAATCAAATCTAGCAGAACGCAATTCAAATTATTAGTAAACAATTCCTCTATTTTTAATTTTTTGTTTATAGTAAAGCTCCAAAACGCTGAATACTTTCGTTTCAAAATAAGAACGAAATTAGGAAGAATTTAAATTGTCGAATAAGAAATAATTTTAACTTGTTATATTTTTGATAAAATCCTAACGTAGGAAATAGACTTTATATAAAATAAATTTACAGAATTACATCGCATTAATTAACTATTCGTTATTTTTGTCAATTAAATTGTTATTTTTATTTAAGTATTCCACACACTTCTCATTATGTGTATAATTTATGATGTAAATACAAAATAAGGAAATCATAGTATTATCCATATTAATTTATTTCATCAACTCTTCGACACACTTTTCAGCAATATCATTTTACAAGATAAATTAGTATTGGTAATATTTATTTATAAATAAAATTGGAACTTTTACATTTCCAACAAGATAAGGAATATGTTTGCGTGTATTTTGTGTGATCAGAAATTATAGGAAAACACATTCCAGAAACAGACGCTGATGAATTTTAAAATTACGTAAGTTTAATAGTAACGTACACTCGATTTTCTGTTTTCTATAGATGAATTACGAAAATCATTTCTATAGATGAATTACGAAAATCATTTCTATAGATGAATTACGAAAATCATTTCTATAGATACATTACGAAAATCATTTCTATAGATAAATTACGAAAATCATTTCTATAGATGAATTACGAAAATCATTTCTATAGATGAATTACGAAAATCATTTCTATAGATAAATTACGAAAATCATTTCTATAGATGAATTACGAAAATCATTTCTATAGATGAATTACGAAAATCATTTGAAACGATTACTCACAGCAAATCAGTTCCTTCTGACGATAACACGTCTGGAATTTAAAAATTAAACTCTCCTTTTCTATTTATGTTTGGTTTTAAACATTAACATTGACTTAAGCAACTTAATTAACAACAGAAAGCAATGGGCAATTTATAAGCTTTTACGAACAACCGTAAAGAGAAGATAATTTAATAAGTAAATGATATGTTAACTAGTACGAAATTCACGGGTAATGCTGCGATACGCGAGTCCGTTAGCATATATATATATATATATATATATATATATATATATATATATATATATATATATATATATATATATATATATATATATATAAGCCCTAGTTTATTCATTTCATTATCGAATTATCTTTCTTATCTTGTCGCATTTCGCGCTAGTAGATTCCAGTACTACCATTAGACCGTTATCTCTATATAAAACTATATCTTCTACATCTATGTCATTATTCATGGTAATATTTCTTTATATATATATATATATATATATATATTATATATATATATATATATATATCTATATATATATATATGTTTATGCATGTACTTGTGCACGTCGGTATTTTCTATATTGACTATATATTTATGCTTGAAAGCGAATATATGTGTATATACGTGTATATCCGTGTATGGATATTTGCGTATATATTTGTATTTCTTATATTTTTTACTTTTTTATACATGATTACATATATATATATATATATATATATATATATATATATATATATATTTATATTTGTTTATATATGTACTCGTGTATCTATAATTTGTGCACACGTGTGTATTTTATATGAAGATCAGATATTTATGCTTGCATATGTTTGTCAATATCTTACAACTTTGAAGTGTTAAATGGTGAAGAAATGAATCCAGGCTAAGTGGGTGATGCAAAAATCGAAAATCAAAAAAATAGAAAGCAGGTAATGAAAATGATTAAACAGATAGAAACTAATTGAAAGAGTAAACAAGTAAAGAATGTAACCCCATACTAAATTGTAAAAAATATCTCATCCCCCAAAAAGAGAAGATTTTCCAAATTCATCTCACTTCTCTGTCTCATTTGGTTTGAAGAGGTTGAACAGTTTAACCGAAACATGTATGCACATATGTAACCAATAATGTTTGTATAAATAAAAATGTATACTAAAGAACAGCTATACTTGTTATTGAGCACTTTTTATAAACACTGGAGTTTCAGCGGATTTACATCTACAGAAACTAATACAATACGTGTACTATA
>OY744523.1:3207654-3260154 GCA_963556195.1 Sepiola atlantica
GCTGGGGATTGAGCATCTTTCCGGATGCCAAACATTCACCTGCTATTAAAGACAATGCAGCCGAGAGATCATTTTTAAGTTCATAGCATTCCATTAAAGTGTAATTGTTTGTATCTCTCTTGCTCTTACTGTGCATATTCACCAGATAGTTTTTGAACTTCTTTTTTATTAGTCCGGTTACTCCTATAAGTACTGGGATGATGAACATCTTCTTCAGATTCCAGTTTCTTTTTCATGTAATGCATAATACCTTGGTATTTCGTATTCGCTTCCTTTTCAGCGCTGTTCAAGTCAGCATAATTAGGGGCACTGACTTTAACTAGAGTTGCAGCTTTCTCCCTTTTGTCCCATATAACTATGTCAGGTTTAACACCTCCGTTTTCTAGATGTGTAGCTGTAAAAATTGCATAGTGATAGTGGACGGTGTATGACTTATTTCTAACTGTTAATTTCTGGTATATGCTCCCAGAACTTGCTGCTACACTGAATAACAACCTTGCTTTGGCCTTTTGGCTAAGATCAAAGTGTAGTATCTGTTCCGAGTGATACTGCACCCCATAGACTGCTATTGTCTTGGCCTTCGGGTCTTGATTTACGCCGATCAATGGGTCTGTCCTGTGCAGTTTAAGGAGGTCCACCCTTCCAGGCTTAGCCTCCCCTCTTTGCGGAGGAGTAAGTTTATTGCTTACTGCCTGAGGCGCCCCTACCGAGGAATGCCGACGGGGCTGCGCAGGCAATTTTTAAACCCCACTTTCCCGACCCGACCTTGGATCACATCTTACTTGTGGGAGTAAGATAAAAACTGGCCTTGTGCCTAACTCCTGGAGAGGAGTAAATCAATATACTGAATATTCAATGTGTTGCAGATGGTCCAGTGATGATTTTCTCACACGCTCCACTTCTGTGTGACAGAACATGCACTTATTTTCTTTGAAGAGACCGCTTATCTTTATAAAGACATTGGTCATCACACATACACACACACACACACACATATATATATATATATATATATATATATATATATATATATATATATATATAGTACATGTATTGTATTTGTGTCTGTAAATATAAATCCGTTGACACTCCAGTGTTTATAGAAAGTGCGCAATAACAAGTAATGCTGTTCATTTGTATACATTATTGATTACATATGTGCATACATGTTTCGATTGTACTCTTCACAAAAAATCAACTTCTTCAGAACAAAGAAGACAATGGAAGACAAGGAAGCCTCTTCCTAGAAGAGTTGACTCTCTGTGAAGAGTACAACCAATACATGTATGCATATATGTAACAAATAATGTTTGTATAAATGAAAATGTATACCCTCTCTCTCTCTCTATATGCATATATATATATATATATATATATATATATATATATATATATATATATATATATATAATGTATATCTGAGGCAATACGATGGGATATATATATATATATATATATATATATTTATATATATATAATGTATATCTGAGGCAATACGATGGGATGCATGTATATAATTTTGTGTTAGTATGTATGTCTATGCACAATACTAGCTTCTAGATATATATATATATATATATATATATATATATATATATATATATATACATATATATATATATAAGGATAAAAAGGAATTAGAAAAGCAAAAGTCAAATCTTTTTTCAATTCAGTTGCTCATAGCAAGGTATATTCCGCAAAAGGCAATTTATTCAAGTTACATTTTTCCTAAAGTCAGGCTTTTCAAAGAGCAACATCTTATCACCAGAGGAAATCGCTGGGATAGATAAGTTGGCAAAGGCCAAGATTTAAAATTTGAAAAAGTAAAATAAAGATTCTAGGGAAAAAACACAAGGCAAAACTCTGCCCGAATGCAAGCAAATGTCCGATTTCAAAAAAGTCCGGTGTCAAAAAGTCCAGCGGAGAAAGTGAAATGTAGATAGGTAGGTCTTTAAAAGGCACGAGAAATGACATGAGAGGATTCAGAGTAAAATTCCAAAAAACACATCTTCAGGTACGGCGAAGATAGATAGAATCCAGAGGGTAAAAGGTCCAATAAAAGGCACGTTCGTGGATGCAACAAGGCTCAGTAAAACGTGTGGTGGGGAGTATACGCCATTTAAAAAAGACTTCCTGGGCCGAAAATCATGAAATTAGTTTAAATTGGCAAACAAAAAGCGAATTAATATTTAAAGGCTAAACCAAAATTCCAGATTGCCCGTTGAAAAACAAGACTAATTAGATGTATATATATATATATATATATATATATATATATATATATATATATATATATATATAGGAATATATGTATCTCTATATAACATATAATAATATGTATATAGTGATATATTTTATGTACTGAATAATCTTATAACCAAATGAATAGATCATTATTAATTTTAGAATGTATGTCTGAGGCAATACGATGACTAACGTGGACATAGTTTACGTAAAGACACTATTCACGGGGTGCATGTATATAATTTTGATTAGTGTTTATGTCTATGTACAATACTAGCTTTAGAACGGGTATTATAAATACATATAGCATTTCTTATTTAAAAATGCAACTTAAAATTTAATGTTAATACATTTTCTTTCTCTATTACATTTTTGTAACTTATTTTAATGTTTTTACTCGAGTTTTCTTTGGCGCAGCTCAAAATTAGCAAAGTTTACTAAAAAAAGTAATGTGATGATCTAACTCACTGTGTTTAGAATATATATTGCAACATTCATAACTATGGTTTATTAGTTTTTAGAGGTGTATCCTGTTATACGAAATATGTTGAATGGGGAAAACAATCCAGGACCCCCTTCAAAAAACGTGCACTTGAATTTTAAACTACTCACTAAACAATTCGTCATATGAGTTTTTTCATGTATTTCGGCATAGCGTTATTTGCTGTCATGATGTTTCTAACTGACTTTTACTGATACTAAATCAGATCTTATCTGAGAATTAATTCATGGATTGAGTGGATAACAGTCTATGCATTATTATATCTCTCATAGCAAACACTTAAGGCAATTTATATTTAATTTAGGAGGGTAACGTTATGTTCAATATTAGATACACACGCACACACACATATCTATATATATATATATATATATATATATATATATATATATATATATATATATAGAGAGAGAGAGAGATAGTAGAAAAAAGAGTGATAAATATGAGACGATTGTCCAGATTTATTTTAAACTTCAATTGTTCAATGCAACGTGTATTCAGTAGTAAACTAGTGTTTATTATTCTTTCCTTAAGCCAAGGCTTTTCAAAGATCGAATTCTTATCATCAGAGGAGAAATACAGATGGATAAGTTGGCTTTCGAAAAAACCAAAGTTCAAATATTTGAAAAATATGAAAATTATTATTAAAAATTATTAAAACAATTTTTGTAAAAAAACGTATTGAATGAAAAGAAAAATTCCGTGAAAAAGATATGCAAATTGTCCGGGTGGTAAATTTCCGTTGAAAAGAAGTCCGGGGAATTGTAGAGAGTGAAGAGAAACTCTTTGCGAGGGAGCAGATTGGAGAAAGTGCTCAAAATATAGGTAAGTCCAGACGCACTTAAAGGGGGTTGAGAAGATGAAAACAGGCCATTTTTTTTAAGTACTTCCAGGACCAAATAAAACAGATGAATCTCATTCAAGGTATAAATCCGAATGAGGCAAAAAGGCAAAATTGTTAAAGATTTGGGGGTTGGGGGGTGGGTTATGAGGTACGGGATTGCTTAAAAAGCCGCTTTGTGAATTTGGGGGAAATAAAAAAGAAGGGAAAGGAAAAAGAGGCAGGGTTGGTATGAGGATGCAGTTAAAGTGACAGGTAGTTTAAGGGTGTGAGCGGGCGGTCGGTAGGATGTAGGTTTAGGGAGTGGGATTAATCTGAAGTGGAAAGTGGGTATAGAAATTGTTGATTCTAAAAATAGAAATCAAATGAGTGAGCTTCTAACATTTCAGGCAGCTAAGAGCAAATTAAATTGTAATTACCAGTTTTGGTTACTGGGGGTTTAAAAAGGGTTAAAGTAGAATTAGTTAAAAGACTGGTAAAAAAATAGAGGAATATGAGAGAGTGAATGATTAAAATTAAAAAATTAAACAATTAAAAATTAAAAATTGAATTAAAAAGGAGCTAGGCAATAGTTAATTAATAAAAACAAATTAAGGGTTAGATGAATAATTAGGAGGGACGTTAAATGACCAAGGAGACAGGGGGGAATAAATTGATGGGAAGAGAGTTAGTGAAATTAAAGATCAAGTCTGTTCTACTCGGTTTTATTGAAATTTAGGAGAGGGGAACAGTGTAAGGAATACGGATAGATTGTTTGAAACAATTTGTTTACAAGTAATAGGGGTGGAATTGGGTTGGTTCAATCAAAACCTTGAGTGCAGTGTCATTGTTATAATCTATGGTTTAAATGGTGTCTGAGTCGTAACCGGGTAACAGTTAACAATTACAGTTTAAAATTAAATTAGATATATAAAGGAAGCTTGCAAGGGGTTTCCAAGTAGTATGAAAAAAATTTGAGGGGATGGGGGTGAGATTGGTCAAAGATAAGCTAAGGTGAGCAAAAGGAGAATAGACCGATAGAAAATTGCTCGCGAGTAGTTAGAGGGATTAGGATTATTCAAAATAGGCCAAAATAAGTAGTTATGTAACTAGCTTGAATCAATCAATTAGTTAAAAAGATTTTACAATGGGGGTTATAGAGGCTATTAAGGAGATATGACACACATGCTAGTAACAGTTGAAATAATATAAGTGTTATGGGCCAGGGTTGGATAGAAAAATTAAGCAGACTTGAGTTTTGCAGCTAGTGTGTTAGAGATCTGATAAGAATTACAGGGGGATATAAAAGGACCCAATTGGAGGGGAATTCAAAGGTCGTAGTTAAAAGGAGAACAAAAAGAAGTTACAGGGGAATATGTAGCAATTAGGAAGAGTCCAATATAAGGACGGTATAATGGAAGTGTGGGAGATAATAAGGGGGTGAGAATAAAATGCCATGATGGAGTTTGTGGGTGGGTTTACGGACAGGAGAAAAAATGTGAAAAATATAAGAGGTTAGGAGTGGAGCTGAAGTAAAAAGATACTAGGAGTTATATATATATATACGCACTTACATGTATACATGCGCATGTATATATATATATATATATATATATATATATATATATAGAGAGAGAGAGAGAGAGAGAGAATTTTATTTAAATAGATTTTTTAATTTAATTTTTTATTATGATGTTTACTTTATTTTAGTTTATAATTATATATTTTTATGAATTAATTAATTTTTATATGCATTTAGAGGTGAAGGGTTAGGGTTCGGGTTCAGGTGTGGGTTAATTGATTTCTTAATAAGGTAATACATATATATATATGTATATATATATCGCAATCGACGGGAGAGTCCATCATATATATATATATATATATATATATATATATATATATATATATATATATATATATATATATATACATATATAAATATACAACACACACATATATAAATATATATATATATATATATCTACACACATATATAAATATACACACATATATATATACGCATATAAATACGCACACAGATATAAATACACACACAAATATATATATATATATATATATATATATATATATATATATATATATATATATATATATATATATATATATATATATATATACATCATACCGAGACAAAATAGCACGGAAATAGAGAAACAAGTAATTAATGAAAAAATAATAAGAGAATGACCAAACCAAATTTATTTACATTCTCTCAATATATCGATTATTATAAGATATTTATAATTATAGAGGTTAAACCAATAGATTGCATACGAATAAGACAGAGTCTGAAGCCTGTTAGGTGTCGCGTATGATTTAAAGGAAGGTGTTAGAATAATAATAATAATAATAATAATAATAATAATAATAATAATAATAATAATGATAATAATAACAATAATAATAATCATTTAATAAAGACAATATTTTGTTCTTAGGGATTAACATTATTAATAGTGGGTTGCCATTTCCTTATGCCACAAACCGAATACAAAGTTATCTGATTAGTGGTTTTATTTGAATTAATTTTTATACACATATACTTCATCTGTAATTATTGATAAAGCTTCCTCAAGTATGGCCTATGGTACATGTGTTATATTATGGGGTGCCCCGTAAACGTACAAATGTGTAGGTCTACTAGTTTTTATCATGAGAAGGGGTCAACTTTGTCGAGCTCGGTGCAGGTCACGCTGACACGCGCCGAATGGAACCGTTATGAGTCACTGGTGTTTTGAAAAACTATAACAAGGTTTCAAAAGTCAACACCTGCACAGACAATATCGGGTCAAAAAAGGTCAGAAAAACATGAGTGAACGAAAATGTTTTGCATGTCTGTCTCACGTGAACATCTGTGATGTCACTCCTCCTTTGTGAGAAATTTAGGTTTGAAAATCAGTCACTAGTTTTGCAGCAAGCTGGACGGTCACCCTATCTGAAGTGCTCAGAAATTGGGAGCGCAGAATCGAGAATGTAATCGCTCGTGGTGATGGCTGGGTCTCTGGGAGATCCAGCAGTAATTTCCCGTGCATCGTCGCATCCTACTGCGAGAAGAATGAATGAGGATCGAAAGAATGAATAGAAACAAAACCCTTTTCGCAACGCACGAATAAAAGATTGAATATCTCCGAGGAAAATCGTCTCCACGTTTATATTCTGCCTGTCGATGAAATTTATCCACAAATCAAATATCATCAACACCGATCACAGCCAAGGAGACCCAACAAAACCGATGGTACCAACGGTGATCACGACCAGGCGACGAACGAAAATGTAAGGTAACTTTTTTGCGCATAACATTTTGGGTCCTAATCTGTAGGACGGAAAGAACAAAAAATCGAAAGATATGCCTAACGAACTATATTTAATGAGAAGAGAATTTAAAAAAGAACTGAGAATGGGTGATTTGATATCTTTAAAGGACAGTTGTTTTAATGATAATTAAGCTGTAATTGGTTGACAGTTTAAAGGCCTAAAATCGCCCTAAGAAAATGTAGCTTTAAGCTGCTTTACAGAAAGTGTTAACAGAAGATTGACACCGCTTAATAATCTTCTGATAAACTTTCGTATTGTTTTGGGCTACGAAAAGATTTAATTCACGGGAGCCGCGCCCTTTTGGGTGCTATGTAACACATGTCTAAAGGATTATAGCAATTGATCATTTTAATTAGACGTCATCTAAGGTTGTATGTAATGTCGAAACACTTGACTTTACTTAACTGATATATATATATATATATATATATATATATATATATATATATATATATATATATATATATATATATATATATATACATATATCGATGTATATATAATGATATATATGTGTATATATATAGTCTAATGAAGCTGTGAGTCATTTTAAACAAAAGAAAAAATGCAGTTTAAATTCCCAGAGAAACTAACTATATCCAAGATATCGCAGACTTAGCATTCGTTTAGAAAATTCATGAATATAAAGGGAGATTCAAGTATCTAACAGTGAAACAAAACTGAAGCTTAAAATATTAAAACAGGAATCATTATCTGATTACCATGTAACTGTTTCGGAGATATAAAAACCGAACAGTTATAATATTCATGGCTCTCCAATGGTACTGATCAAATGACCACTTCCCAATAATCTAGTGTAGAAATAATTCCGCTAACATTTCACTAATATATACATAAATAAATAAATAAATAATAATAATAATATAATAATGATAATAATAATAATAATAATAATAATATATTACCCTTAAGACTACCGTGTGATATGGTTATTTGCATATCGAATAACATTAATTATAACAATAATAAGACTATCCAAACACTACACCCAAGAACTATTCTGCGATATGGTAGTTAGCAATTAAATTATATAGGGATAAAAGTTGCATTGACACCAAAAAAGGTAACACCTTAGGTGCGACATAGGCAAGTATATAAGAGGAATGAAACCTAGCAATACAGATCTAACTACATCAATTAATCAATATATATATATATATATATATATATATCGATGTATATGTTTATGTATTTCTATGTATAACATAAATTCCTTAACTAATTTACCAATCATGAATCATAAATCATAAATGATTTAACATAATTTCTAGGCGTGTGTAATCTAAGTAATATTTAGTTTAATTTAGTTCTATGAAAACGGGGAAAAGAGGGATTAATGTTCTTGATGAAAATTCAAATACTCCAATTTCTGTTTAATCATAACAATAGGTATTAGACAAAAATTAAACATTATTCAACAACATTTTACTATAACACACCACTTGAAAATTCAGATATTTCTGATCGGCATTAAAGTTGATCCATTGTCATTAGACACGAATTAGACAACATTCATTGCATTTCAATAATTTAAGACCCTAATTTTTTTTGATATTCTCTAAAATCAAAATCATGTAACAAGTATTTCATAAGCAAATACAATAAAGATTCAAGACATGAAGTTTAGAATAATCATACTTTATTTTAAACGTTCGTAATGAGAATTAAATATGTATAATCAGTGTGAGTGGGTGTGCATTTTAAAAGAGAGCGAGGGAAAGAGAGAGAGAGGCAGGCAGAGGAAAAGATGGTTAAATTATTTCATCACCAATGATGAATATTTTTGATGTGCGAAAATAGACTAAACAGAAGGCATTAATAACTGCAAATGAACGTCATGTCACCAAAGGGAATAAATGAGGACATTATACAGGCTTCTCTATGGATACAATAATGGACATGTGGGGTGTGAAAATAATCGCCACATGAAAAGCATTGAACAAGATTATGCTATTTGCTGTATTGTTTTGCATGAAAAAACTTTTCATGAGAGTTTCGGTTCGGGTAAAGTTACGTATATTATACATTCTTAGCAAACCCTCATTCAAGTTTCAAGTTATTTTTCTTCGAGAGTTTAAATGCTACTTAATGCCTTTAAGATGTCTATAGGTGAGGAAAAAATTCATCCAATTTTTTGAACCATTAAAAAAATTGAAAGGACTGATTGTTTCCGAAGACACCAACATGCAAACTGACCACTAAATCCGCATTCTAAAATCATTATTGTTATTTTCTTTCCGCGAAAAAATAGTAGTAAAATACATACATTTTTAAAATTGCATTTTTTGTTTTACTACCCGGTATATTAGTAGTAAAAGTGTGCGCAACAGCACTTTTTGTCGCCGCCACATACGGCCACATAGGACTTATTTGTTCGTTTTTTTTCTTTCCACTATGTTATTGGCTCAGATTTATTTCATGTCGCTTCAGTTCTTCTCACAGATAATTATTCCGGTTGATAACACTGTTAGAGTGTAGACATTTTCATATAATCACCGAAACAGCTTGAAGGAGAGTTATTGTCTGCATCTATACAAGGTTCGGTCTCCTGACTTCTCCCTCTCCCTCTCCCTCTCAATATATATATATATATATATATATATATATATATATATATATATATATATGTGTGTACGCAGGAGCCTCTGTGTAGGTTAATGGCCATAAATATATTTTCATAACTTACTACCTAGCTATACTTACGTATCGAGCACTGAATATTGATACATAAAAAATGATATCTACTTATGAAATTTTATGTGGATACATCATATATATATATATATATATATATATATATATATATATATATATATATATGTATATATATATATATATACATATATATATATATAATTTAATTATGCGACGACTTATCGGCGTGTCTGTGTATGTGTCGTGTGTGTTTTGACTCTCCTGCACATTAATAACACATTATTACTTGTCCGCTACTATTAATCGATTAGCGTCAAATACTTAATCCAACTTTTACAAAGATCCTCCTTCGCAAGACAATTTAAAAATTAAATTTATTAACATTACGTTTAGTTTCTTCGTATACAGTCAGTCTTTTTTCGTCTACTTCCCATCAACGTCGGGTAAGTACATCTAGTGGGTATATATATATATATATATATATATATATATATATATATATATATATATATATATATATATATGTGTGTGTGTGTGTGTAAGTATATATATATATATATATATATCTACATATGTATATATATATATGTATATGTATATATATGTATGTATATATATATGTATATGTATATATATAAATATGAATATATGTATGTATATATATATGTATGTACATATATATGTATGTATATATATGTCTATAGGTATATATGTATGTATATGTGTATATATATATAGGTATATATAAATATATATATGTGTATATATATATGTATATATGTGTATATGTATATATATGTATATATGTATATGTATATGTATATATGTATGTATATGTATATATATATATATATATAAGTATATATATATATGTATATGTATACATATGTATATATATATGTGTGTGTATATGTATATGTATTCATATCTAACAGCATTTTCCTTTGCAGGCAAGTATTGTTGAATTTAAGAGACAACTCATGTCTAGATATCCTTTGGTAGATCCTTTACGTTAGTCCGAATCATGGCTTCTAGTTTTGGAGGGGAATTGGCTGATGAATTTGCCATAGATTTGATTATTAACTTCATTCCCCTGAAAATGGACTCGGATGGGTCTTAAACTACTTATTAAACAAATCGAAACTATGGTAAATTCATCAGCCAATTCCCCTTCTGAAACTAAGATCTTGATTTGGATTACTGAAAGGATCTACCACAGGATATCTAGGTATGAGGTGTCTCATATATTCAACAATGTATATATATATATATATATATATATATATATATATATATATATATATATATATATATGTATATATATATATGTGTGTGTGTGTGTATGGTAAGCTATGAAAATATATTAATGGCAATTAAGCTACACAGAAGCTCTAGCGTGTTATCCCTGCCGGAATCCTCAGGCTCAAATGCATATAGTTATTTCTGCCGGGTGTTTTTATATACACGGCTAGCTAGTTAACCAATGAGATTCTTTGATGTTCCTTAAGCCAATCGTTGTGCTTCCCACGAACAAAGATGGGGTTAGTGTTACTTCCTATATCTTGTTCTCTTTTTCTGTTTTTTATAGATTGGCCTATATCTTTTTCCTTTGTTTGTATCAATATAATGGGTGACTTTATTTTAACACGTGGTCTCATGTATTTATGTTTTAGGTTTTAATTTTTAGATTGTAATTTTTTGGTTTAGTTTTTTTACTTATTTGTTTGTTTATTTATTTATGTATCGTTAGCCTAAGGTAAATTTATTTCTGTGTAGGCAGCTGTTTGCTATCTCACTTCTCCAGTTTTTTTAGATTTTAGGGCTACTTAAAGTTTACGATTTCAAATTTTTCATTCAGACATAATCTACACGGGTCGTCTAAATTTCTACATGTACTGACCTGTCGTATTATTTTCCATTGAATTATTGGTGAGCGTCTATTTTCTTTGAGGTCCGAATAGTGGTTTGCTAGTGCTGTTTTAATTCGACGTTCTCTGTTTATACATGTGCTTTTGCGGTCATAATATCTGGTTTTAAAATCTAGGAAGGTCATACCTACGTAGTATACTTACGTAGTACTGTTTAAGTTAATTGTGAAACAACATATATAAACATGATATATTTTTTTTTATATAAGCTGATATATGTATATATTTTAGTTTGATAATTATTTATTCATATAACATTCAGGGAATTGATAGACTTTAATCCCCTCTGTGACACAAGGTATTTCATGAGAATCAAGCGTGACAACAATTCACCCATGCTCAAATCCTTGGAGCCTGTATTAACATATGCATTCGTTTTCTTTTTACTACTGTATTTTTTATATGATAAAAAATCAAATAACGTAAAACGTCGAATTGCCTATTCATGGATGTGAAGCACGAACGAAAGGCTTACCATCATGTTGTACTAACTTTGATCAAATTGTAAAATTCCCGGGATATTTTTGGTCTCACAATAAGTATTGGTATCATGGCTTGTCTGCTCTTTACTGACCAAGCAGTGTAGATTTAGAGATCTTGCAGAGGATGAAAATAATATAAAGGACTGCATAAAAAGTGTGAACCTGGCTTCAAAGTAAAGAAAAGGAAGAATGCCCCCAAATCTCAAGCAGGCAAATAAGCAAGACAAGAATTACAACTTTTTGTTATAAGAAAGGATTGTAATTTATACATTGAATGAATTAAAATTGAATAAATTAAAAGACGGATCGAGAACTTAATTCTTTGAGATTGGGCTTGAAGACGAACATTGCTATCTTCATCGAAGCTGTCTCATTGCAATGTATTCCACAGTTCTTGGAAAAACTCTGTTCACGGAATTAGAGTCGAAGAAATAAACATTCTTGTGAATTCTGGCTGTGAAACGTTTACAATGGGAGGTAATGATTGGATCACATAGTATGCAAATGAGAATCGAGTAGAAAACGACTAGCAACGTCTCTTTGGTGAAAAAGGAGATATACGGAATCATAGAAATCCGCCCTCGAATGTGATTTTCTAATCTGTCAGGGCACGAAGGATTCCCTTTTATTTTTCTGTAACGAGGGCGCAATGTGCCTATATTGATTATGAATGTTCATTTAAATGTCATTTCAATCTTAAACATGGAGGGTAACGGTGGCTGCGTGGTTAACGACACGGACTGACGATACGGTGTGCAAGTTCGAATCTAGTTTGTTCCACAGAAACAATGTTGGTGTTAACAATATTCACGTGATCCCTCTCGTAAGTAAGTCCGACTAGATAGATACCGGGGGAACCAATGCGAACAATAGAACCATCTGATTTATACGAAATGAATACATTAATAGAATATTTGAACATAACGGACAACATAAAACCGTGACGACCCAAAATGTAATATGACAGCTAACCGGGTAACAGTCTAGACCGACGGATCTATAAAAGTAGAAGAAAACATTCAGAATGTCGTTGTGATGTTCAGGCAATTGATTGAAATTACCAATGACAATCGTTTCGACACAGACGCACACGCGATTAATTAAGTGAAAACTCAGATAATTTCACAAAGTTTAACGCCGGTTTCTTATTCTTATCATATTTGCAATTTTTCATCTCGAACAAAATAAATATTCAGAGTTTCGTCAAATATCGAACAATAATTGAAGAGGTACAAGTACAAGATGTATCAAGTACAAAAAATGTTCTTTGCTTTTGGTAAATCTCACACACATTAATGACGTGTACTCAGTTTGGAATATCGTTGTTAAAGTAAATATTATCCATTTGCTATGATGTGATCTCGGAATGAGTGTTTCTCCTAGACGTCTATATCTACCACGGCTTGATAATCGCGTCTACCTAGTAAACTAGTACTGGAGACTTGATAGTCGGATTCATATTTTTTTATAAATAGTAACGTAGATGCAATACCGGCAACAGAACTCGTGCACGGCGTGCCAACACGGAAACGAGTTGTTCAAACCACTACACCACCCTCTACATTAAAACTATGATACCAAGTAAATGGCTTCTAATTAAAAGACTATATTTCATACGGCTTCATCTTTTCTCAGTAAAGAAAAAATGTACAAATGTTCATAAAGTAAATTAGTAGTGTAATAACAAAAATGAATCGGATGATGTTAGCTAAAATTATTACCTCGATGTTAAATCTACTACACTTCAAACTTTCTGACCTTCGGGGTGGAATCAAAATTTGTACTATCTGTTCTGGCCTGGAGGACAGCGATCTTCTTTTACTTAAGCAATTATTATTACTGTCATTATCAGAGGGCATTTTGTTGGGATATCTTTACAGAACATCGACAGTAACTTAGCCAATGGTCGAACCATCGATGTAGATGTACATTGGCTTATCGTTTTAATCCTGGACTATTACGCCTTGCCTAGAAACTTGTATAGTCTCTGTATCTCTTTTTTTCTATCTCTGTCGCTCTCCCTCTCTCTCTCTCTCTCTATATATATATATATATTTATATATATATATATATATAATATTTATATATATTTAATATTTATAAATATATATATATATTTATATGTATATATATAAGATATGAAAGTAAAAGTATACTTATACCTATAGTGAATTTGCTTAAGCTCAATATACGAGATAGAACAATTAAAAACATAAATTAAAGAAGAAAGTTAAAGATGTACGACTGACAAATCTATTTCTACTTTGATTGTTGAATGCAAGATGTACTCGACAAAAACATGTTTATTTTTCTCTCCTTAAGCCAAGGCTTTTCAAAGATTAAAATCTTATCATCAGAGGAATTACATGGATGGATAAGTTGGCAGTGGTAAAGCCAAAATTCAAAATTTGAAAAAAATATAAAGTCATGGACAGTAAGAGTGTGCGTGTAAAAATATAGAGTCTGTCCAGTTTGTGAATGTCCGTAGATCAGGTGTCCGGTGAAAAGAGATTCAAAGATAGAGAAAAGGGGTTTCGTGAAGGCAGAAAATGTTCGAAAATGAAGCAAATCCAATAGAAAGATGTTTAGTTCAATCGTAGATGGAACGCACTTATTCAGATGTAATTTTGAGAATTCCGTGGACCGA
Organism: Sepiola atlantica; assembly: GCA_963556195.1. Classification (NCBI taxonomy): domain Eukaryota; kingdom Metazoa; phylum Mollusca; class Cephalopoda; order Sepiida; family Sepiolidae; genus Sepiola; species Sepiola atlantica. The sequence goes on from OY744523.1 coordinate 3,222,293, forward strand.
GAATGAAATTAGTTTTCTAAAAGTCAGGATTGAGCTGTGTATATTAAACGCAGGCAGTCGGGAATGTAAGTAGTGATTTCGATCGAGTCTGAGAAAATCGGCAGCTCTGGTTGGAGACAGGGTCAAGTGAAGCAGTGGAGGAAAGGAATAAAGATAAAAGATAAAGAAGGTGGGTAATAGGATTAGTTAAATAAGCTATTACTAATGCTGGGAGAAGAGAATGGGAAGGGATTGTTTGGTTACTGCACATTGCTTGTAAGCAATATACCAGGTGCGAGTTGAGGTGGGGTTATCATAAGCTAAAAACAGAAGTGACTTCAGGTCAGTAAGTAAATAATTTACAAAGGGGGGGGCGGAATTTAAACGTATTTTTATACAAACTTATATATATAAAAAATAGAAAATTTAAAAGTGTTCCAATTGGGAAATTAGGGTTCGAATGAATGGGAATCTGGAATTTACGTGTTAATAATGTAATAATTCGGACAAAACTAGTATTTCAAAGTTTAATGTATAAAGACTTTTAAAAATCCTAATTAGTTAAATATTAAATATTAAACCGAGTTCACCTTGCATTGAACAATCGAAGTTAAAATAGTACACCCTTATGTTTCTTCTTTCATTCATCTTTATGTATATATATATATATATATATATATATATATATATATATATATATATATATATATACATGTATGCATATATAAATGTGTATATATATATATATATATATATATATATATATATATAATAATAATAATAGTAATAATCCAGGTGAAAAATATCCACAGGGTGGTAATCCAGAGAATTTTAAAATTTATAAAAAGTGCTCAATATCAGAATAGAGCTTTATATATGATAATTTTATTTACACAGACATGTACAAAATTCGCGACACTGGCATGTCGATGTTATCGATCAACAGTTACTATAAACTGAGATCTCATCAGGCAGAGTTAGAATCCGATCTAAACCTTAGATCATATTTGGAGAGAACCTCTCTCCAAATATGATCTGAGGTTAAGATCGGATTCTAACTCTCCCTGATGAGGTCTCAGTTTATAGTAACTGTTGATCGATAACATCGACATGCAAGTGTCGCAGATTTTGTACATGTCTGTGTAAATAAAATTATCATATATATATATATATATATATATATATATATATATATATATCCGTTATTAGATATAACAGCAGCTTACAAAAACGATGAAAGCGATCCCTAGATTTGAGTTCCGTTCGTAGCTTCTAGTAGAAGATATCTGGTTTCAAAAATTCGAAACCCAATCCATATACATGCAAGGCGAGTACTCTATCATCTGAACAGCTACACGACTGACAAGAAAATCTATTACTTAACAAAGATAAACCAAACGAAACAGGATGTACTTACTAATCTCAATCAAGGTTGTAACTATCAAAATATAAAAGACTCACATGTTTCACACGTAGTATTTTTACACTTGCAATGCCGATGTCAGCCAACATGAGAACCAAGCGAGCACCTTCATTATCAAATTGATGGTGAGATATTATAATTATTTACACAATTACATATAACACCGCGTCTCACACACATCTTAAACGCGACAGACCGGTTGCATTGGACTTTAGATTATAGCTAATTATTTAGGTATATATTTATTTATACATTTCCGGGTAGCTATTTTTTGCGTAAGGTAAATGTATAAGATTCATAATCAGTTCTTTATCTTATATGTGCCTTAGCAATTTTATTGAAAACTTTCTTATTTGCTCGATTTTACACTGTTCAATTCGATATAATATTTTCGTCGATTAATGGTCAGATTGAAAATAAATATTATTGAGCTATGCATTTTCTAAAACTTTGAAATAACTCGTTATTACATCACAGTTAAGTTGGGTATCTATTTCTTTGTCTGTCACGTTTAAGTTTAGAATAATAGGATGAAATGTTATCTGAATCACTTAATTGGCAGATTTAATTTTAAATTTATTTAAATTTTAAAGATTTAATTTGATTTTTTTTAAGTAAACAGCTCCTAACCAAAAACACAGACTCTTTCTGTTCGTCTTTTATTCGCCAGACCTAACCATCACCCTAACCCTAACCCTAACCAAAACCCACACCCTTACCCTAACCGTAACCCTAACCCTAACCCTAACCTTAACCCTAACCATTTTTCGATTAATTTAAAGTCTAGTCAGTCTAGAGAAAATATGTATTGAAAACAATCTACTAAATACGCGAACCCACTTCTCTTAAGTAGGTTAATTCTTCAATGCTATTACAATAAAAATAAATAGAACATACCTAACCCTAACCCTCACCCTAACCCACTAAATATGTTAAACCACTTCTCCTAAGTAGGTTAGTTCACCAATGCTAAAAACATCATTGAACTTTGATTAAACAAAGGATTTGCTTTAATAAGTATTAATAGCTGAGGACAAGACGCTAACACATTCAGTTTTGTTGAACTGCACGAATAGTGATATTGGTCAAGGGTTTAAAGAATGGGTTTAGAACGGACATTCCGACGTTATTGTTCGAGTAATTAAGTAAACAAATATGTTTCGTGTGTAAGTAAGTTAAAGGTGAGGCTGGAGTGAACAGAGTTTTCAAAGTTTTTCTATCAGCAAACGGAAAGATTACGTTCATCTCGGTATACTTGCTGTAAATTACTGTAAAAAATAAACTAATTTCCCACAGTAAATAATGGAGTCATTTTTATTTCCTGTTAATTTGTAACATGATTACAGCTACAATGAACAGATGAAACACAGATGGCATCACCACTACGATTTCCTTTCCACATAAGTGTGGATACCGATTAGACAACTACTTACAGCGTGTCAATATACGATCTGCTGTTTTATTGTCAACAAGTAGATTACGGGCCAGCTGATTGGGATCGAAAATGCACATGCAATGTCTCACATGAAAAGTAACGGATACGTCCTAGAATCTTTATAAAAGACACATAGTCCGTCCGTCCGTCTGTCATGCTTGAGTTTAATATATTAAATGTGTTTGTCTGTCATCCTTCTGTTTAATATATAATGTTCATAGCTAAACGCGAATATCGAATACGCACAACGTAAGTATAAATTACATTGGTTTGTTAGGGCATTAAACACCACCGGAAAATACAATTTTTAATCAATGTTGAGTTTAATCTATTGCAAGTTGCCTGAGTTGTCCTTACTAGGGAATTCCGACGGGGCTGCCCAGATTATTATTAGAGGCCAGCCTGGCTTTTCCGAAAGGGCGCTGCCTTTTTCTCTCACTTACCGGCCTTGCGCCACATATTACTGCCGTGGGAAGAAAGCAAATACATTGAATATTGATCTAAAGTTCATTGCATGATGATGAAGAACAATTACATTTAAATGTCTGACCACTAAACACAGCCAGGTATTTCCAAGTAAAAGTTGCTATGAGTAGATGGAGCTACAAAACTGGCCCAAACGTCTGTGAATGTGGAGAAGAGGACCATACTGTGAAAATGTACTTTGTCTGCCATCTACTGACCAACCAGTGAAGCTTGAAGATCTTGCAGAGTACTACAATAATGCAGAGGACGGGGTAAAGAAGTGTGTAACTGTCATATGACCACATGTATTATAGACACGCAAACAAGAAGAAAAAGATTTTCCAAGAAAAATAAAAGTATACGTAAAAAATAGATAAACTTTCATATACATTCGCGTGGGAGTATTACCCACACCATTCAGCAAACAAATGACGATTTCAACACGAATAATTTTAAAAAATACTATTAGAAAATAGATTAATATATCAACTATTGGAATAAGAAAATTGCATAAAATAGATTGTGTTGATATTTGGATAAAATTATGTGATGGCATGAGTCGATGGACAAACAAAAATAAATAAATGTATTTTTTATAGTATCGGACATTGCGTCAAAATGTAAATAATATTTGATTTTAACAGAATTTTGCTTCAAAAAGCCACACTTATTGTTTTAATATAAAACATTAAATGACTTAAATTTTTATCAGGGAAAACATTAGTAAATAAAAGTTGATATGAAACTAGTCTGTTATATTTTTCCTATATTTATTTCAAAGAAGACACATTGTCACTTAGACGTAAGGTCTACTGCAAATTTGGGGTCATCTTCATAAGAGCACCCTTAGTGGGGAGTTGTGCAACGAGATGTTTGTTCAGATTACATTTAAGTTCCTACATATAAGGGAAACAGGATGCCTTGGAGGAAGTTAAAAGGCTAGCAGTTCGACTAACTTAGGAATTAGATTAAACATCCTTCCGGCATCTTCGGATCTCACATTGAATAGGTGGAATTTAGTTGTTTACCGAGGTTGGCGGTTGTACTAAGTAGTTTTAAGTTGGCTAACTGAGTGTAATCTATACGGAGAACAGTCCCGCTTTACCTGTACGACCGTCTTACTCTTTGGTACTAGCATCGTCGTTGTTAATATACTGCTATAATTGTTTGTATAAGACAATGGAAGTCCAGTACTTTCTCTTCTACAACGTGGCTATAACTGTATAAACAGCAACTGAAGAAAATGCTATATTTAGTAATGGTCGTTTTACAAAAAAGGACAAATAAGATGACTTTATATTTAGATGTGTCATCTCATGAAGAGCAACTAGTGACAAACTGCTTATTGTGTGTGCTAATTGCATCTGATGGAAAGGCTGCGACTCGTTAGCGAATCTATTCTTCGATTCTGAACCTGAGAGCGACACTTGTTATTTATTTAGTTGAACAAGTATAAGCATGTTAGGGAGCGCCCTGCAGATGGAGTACGTTCTATTCATAGAACGGACAGTACCTAACTCTTATAATAAAGGCTGCGTTAATCAGAACTGAAAGTGAGAGAGGTTGTAATTGCATGTGTTCATTTACCCCAACCTCCGAGAACCTATGTTCGTGTCTTCAGTAATTAAATTGGTAGAAATGTCCTGAACACAACCACATGATAAAACAATGCAATTATACTTTTATAAAGATAGGATGTTTTTAAGATGTGCCCATTACATCTGTTTGTTTCAAAATGCTGCCTGACAAACCAAAGACATAATGTATGAAACGTGTTTGGCAGACAATCGGAATTCTATTTAATACTTAAACCTGACAGATAAGTCGAATTCTAAATAAAGTGTGGCTGACAAAATCTTGAGAAACCGAATAATATAATTTTGAAACAGCGCCATATTTTTTTAGGTAATTAGACTTACATTATTTGTATTATTCAGACTACTGTTTTCATCTTGGGCGTTATTCTCACAACGTTTCAGTCGATGTTACATTCACCTTCTTCAAATACGTCTCGTCGAACTGGGGAAGTGTTATGTCTCATTTAGAAATGTATACGGACTCCCGAACCGAACGATTTAATTACTTAACGAGGGTAGAATATTCTCGTTCACTTATCCATGACCAGGTTGAAGTCTTAAGTAATTTTGTATTTCCTTCTCGAACTGCCAGAAGTCTCTAATTAAGAACTAATTATTACTTAACACTTCTTTCTTTTGTGCCACATCTCCACGTGGACTACACTACCCAAATAATACAAACCATGAATCTCCATTTCTAAAATTACTAATAAATTTCAGTTTTAATTCTTACAAGAATTGAAACTGTGATTCCTATTAAGCTTCAGCATGTATCTGAAAATTATAATCGAAATCTGACAAGCATACTGATCGATAGAAAATGAAGAAGATCTGCCAGAAAGATGACATAATAAATACGAAAAATGCGACACAATTAATAAACATGAATTGTCAGTGATGAAATGTGTGTTCGAAGAATCAAGAACGTGAAAAGAATGTTAACATTCCGAAGATTGATTTCATCTATTCTGACATGTATCACAATTGCTAAAAGTCTGTTGAGAAACTGTGGAGAGCCTACGTATCCTTTGAACAACTTGCTCTTTTTTTATACAAAACATGATAGTTAAAAAAATGTACAAGTACCAAAGCCAAATATAAAATATCGACATTGTTATCCAGCAGATATTGTAAAGTGTATCAAAACAAGAAATATTATATCAAGTGTGAGAAACCCACATTCTGAAAACTAAAAACACCATGTCTACTGTGTTTTCTATGCATTCTAAAAACATAGAAGTTCTCATTTATATATATATATATATATATATATTAGTACTTGTATTGAACTTGTACCTAAATGGTAACTGAATGAAACACAAGTGCTTGTAAGATAGTGATCAATAACAGGTAGAGGTGTTTTATAGTATTTTCTTTTATTATATATATATATATGTATATATATATATGTATATATATATATATGTATATATATATGTATATATATATATATGTATATATATATATATATATATATATATATATATATATAGTTATCACCTTACAGACTGTTTCGCTGTATCACAGTGCGGCTAGACCAATTAGTGACTCAAACCGGGATTGAAACCACACCGTCGAGCTGGAAGTCAGCGCCTCTACCTTGCGCTATCATACGACAGTGACCAAATATAAGTTACATCTCAATGTAAACATTGTCAAGTGCTTGGCGCCTGAATTAGTTTTACCCAATGAGCTATGCCTATATATATATATATATATATATATATATATATATATATATATATATATATATATATATGTAAACATTATATATATATAAACATATATATATATATATATATAAACATTATTTATTTAATAACTAGACATTACTGTTTTCAGAGATGTGCCATGGTTTCATTGACACAGATACGTCTTTACTGTAGGGATATAGCTCTTAGACCCCATCGCAAATATACAACGTCTCACGGAACGAAGACAATCCGAAAATAAGAAAACAAGCGAGGGAAAGACCGTGTTTACGAGGCTGTCTGTATTGTAAGTTAATGATAACTTAGTATTATTTACCTACAACTGAATATTCTTGATGACGGAAGTTTCATATTTATGTGTTTCTATTGTGTATTCATATGTAGGGAGAATACTGTCGTACGATATTGTATTACATGAAGTAGGGTGTTACTGACTGTTATTAATATACAAAGTAGGGATGTATTAATGTTATTGTGTTAAGTTATTTGGCTCTCGCGTTCTTGCTATCGAGCACTTTACTGTTTTGCTTTTCACATACACTAACCCACTATATACATATATATTGTTTATATATGCGAATATATATATATATATATATATATATATATATATATATATATATATATATGTATATATATATAAAGATAGATGAAATAAGAGTGATAAACATGTACGAATGTCCAGATTTATTTCAAACTTCAGTTGTTCAATGCAAGGTATATTCTGTAGTATAATTATGGTTATTATTCTTTCGTATAGCCAAGGCTTTTCAAAGATCGAAATCTTATCAGCAGAGGAATTATATAGATAGATAAGTTAGGAGTGGAAAAGCCAAAATTCAACATTTGAAAAAATATTAAGAAATGGAGAGTGAAAAAAAGTTCGTGTAAAAAATTGTCCGTTGATAAGGTGTCCAGTGAAAGGAGAATTATATGAAGAAGAAAAGTTCTTCGTGTAAGCAGCATGGAAAGGCGTTCAAAAATTAAGTAACTCAAATAGTGAGATGTTAAAAATACTTCCTGGGCCGGAGTTGAATTGTATACAAATGACTTTGGTCGTTAAATATCAAAGCAATGTATATATATATATATATATATATATATATATATATATATATATATATATATATATATGTATCTGATCACTAAACACATTTATTCACACATATATTTTAATTCAATGCCTTTTTCTGTCTCGAAAGACAATCTCTAGAAAAATCAATGCGCGATAAAAGGTTCACAGTTAAGCAGGTGTTATCAGAATTCGTGTGCATCTATGTTTTATGACAAGGATTACTGAAATGTGTTTGCAAGTAACAGCTAATCAGAGTAACTTAGACTCGAACGCAGATCTTGAACATGGAAATCGACTGTTATCCTTGTTCTTTTCCTCTTACTACTGTTACAACTAGTGGGTATTATTCTACCACAGATCATAGTATAATCAACCAGAACACATATTGTAAAGTAAATCTTCATTAAAAACAAATAATAAACATTTCATGAACGTTTTATGATGAAAATGCGAATCGAATTAATAAAAAAATAAATCAATAACGTGCAACAAGCCATGCAAACCAGCTGTTAGAAATAATGAACGTCTATATATCGTCCGAATATAGTCTCAGGCGACTTTAAACCTCGGCACAATTGACATCGTAACAACCGCTTACATAAGCATAACAAACTGACCGACGGATTTTCAGTTTATCTTAAGATGTTATTTTCAATGAGATATGAGATTCTTACGTATATGGTTTTTTTTAAAACGTAAGGGTGACATCCCTACTGACGAATATAGACTTTATAAAATGATTGCTTTGTGTATAATACGAACGACTTATTCAATGTGCGCGTGCAGACAGAGCCTCTTATACATATGCGAGGATGCATCGAATAGACGAAGAACTTTAAAACGCGGAAGTGTGTAAAAAGTCTTTTATGGTAAGTAATGGCATCGGTGACACTGATATGAGAATCTAGTAAGACGATTGGTGGAACAATGACCATTATGCTGACCCCCCGGTGTTTGAGGACAGTACACGCGTAATAGAATGAAATATATGTAATGGTGGATAGAAACCGTCAAAGTAGAATTTAAGAGAGAGTGAACGGAAATTAAAGAAAATCATAAAAAGTGATCGACATTTTTAGGGTAGAAACGAAATACATTACATATGCATCTCTATTATGTGAAAAAATTGACACTTTAGATACAAGAGACTCTGATTTTTTTTTCTGATTTTTTTTCTGATTTTTTTTTCTGATTTATTTTTCTGATTTTTTTCTCTGATTTTTTTTTCTGATTTTTTTTCTGATTTTTTTTCTGATTTTTTTAGATATCTCATTGTTTATCAGAAAAATAAAGTTTGAATGGTTAGTAATAGTGCAAGCGTAAAGTATGACAAAATAATGAAATGCATAGAATCTTGAATAGAATGCACAATCTTTTTCAGCAATCCGATCATATCTGGTCACACCTGCTATTATACTGTATCTCTACAAAGTCAGCATCCGCTCATGCATGGAGTATTGTTGCCACATCTAGGTTGGTGCATTATCCACTAGTCTCTCCTTATTAGACAAGGTCCAAAAAAGAGTCGCAAACTTAATAAATCCTTCCCTTCAGATTTGCCTTCCCTTCAGATTTGCATTGAATCCAACTCATATTCATTAGAAAATATTAAAGAAAGATCCCCTGAATTCCAATTTCTTGTGACAGCCCTTAAGCTCAAGCTTAAAGTTATACATATTTTCTAGTATAAACATCATGCAATAGAATTTTATTAAGATACTTAACATTCGAGTTAGGATTTTTATATTTTGATTTTAATCCTCGTAGGAGGGCATAACAATGTTGCAAATTTGTTTTGTTGAAGAATCTTTTTATTCGTCCAAGAAATAGTTTTCTGGCATATATATATATATATATATATATATATATATATATATATATTGGTACAGAAAAATTAGTACAACATTCGTACCGTCGGTTGCAAGCACAGAAAGACTTAGCCATCCGCCTCTCTTACGCTTCTCTTGTCATCTGTTTCGGAAATGTGAAGTCACGTGTCACTCTCGTTTGGATGCGTTATTTGCGTAGAGTGTTATGTATGTTTGTTTAAATTTAGTGTAAGGAAGGTTTGGAAAAAGGGTGAGGGTGAAAAGTAACAGTTGAAATTAAAACCGGAGAAGATTTAAAGAGATATAAAAAAATATTTTTATATAAATCCAGTGAGCCAATATTATGATTATCGTATATTTGGCCGTTACTGTTTTGGGGTTTAATGATGTGTCTTCAAAAGAAATTAGAGAGAGAAAATAGGTTTAAGGATTATACTTATGAAGAGATGAAAAAGTTTAAAAGGAACAACAATCATTAAATTCAAGTTTAAATCCTGGTTTAAAGGACTTTATATCAACCCCAAAGAAATATATAATCCGGGAAGTCTAAGTATATATATGTATGTATATATATATATATATATATATATATATATATATATATATATATATATATATGTATATATATATATGTATATATATATGTGTATATGTATATATGTATATATATATATATATATATATATATATATATATATATATATACATATATATATATATACACTTATATATATGATTATTTCCACAATCAGGAAACGCAGCAGACTAGGATTTCCGGTTTGTATCTTTCATGGTTTGTTGGTTGCGGCGTTTTCTGATTGTCGAAATAAGTATATATATATATATATACATATATATATATATATATATATATATATATATATATATATATATTTAGATATTATTCGTTCTTTTTTTAAGCATTGAATGAAAATGTAATAAATGACGTAAGAAGGCCTTTTTACAATGCGTGAAAGATTTTTTTTTTCCAATTAATTTCGAAGTTGCAACCTTCATCATCAGATATATATTTTTTTTTATAAAATAAATAAACTTTACTTTTGTTTATAAGTAAAACGTCGTTATATATATATATATATATATATATATATATATATATATATATATATATATATATATATATATATAAATGAATAGTTTCTTTCAATAGCTATAACTACATTTGTATCACAAGGACATCATCGACACACTTTCTTAGTAAAACTAAAACGAACTCAACATAAGCATAAGCGTCGGACACAAATAAATGCGGCAGATAAAATCAAGAGTCTAACAGAGTATAAACGTGTTCTAAACATTTTCTAACGGTCCTTTTTGTATTACTTGAGAGATAAGTAATACATTTTTAAACTACGAATCATAGTTTTTATTAATTATTCATGTAGTCGTAAGTGTTTTCAATGAAATTATTTGACAAATACATTATAACTCGACATTTCCAATCAATGAAAATAATTCCTGAAAGTTTGAAACCTGAATTATTAGATACATTCTGGCCGACAAAATCTTTGTCCCGACGCCGTGCATAATATAACAACTACAATAACAACAGCAACAATAACAAAAACAATAATAACAAGGTACGACGCATCCCAATAAACACTACTTGTACGAAGCTGTCTTTGTAACAATCTTCTTGTATTTATGTTTTCTCTTCGCCATTTTATAACATTATAATTTGTCTGCGCGTTTGTCATCATTGCCATACTCTAGCTAGCCACGCTACGAATTGACCATCATCATTATCATCATCATCATCTCAAAAAACGCTTTTAATTGATGCACCCTATATTCGCGTACACTTCAAGAACATTTTTTTAATACAAAGAACCAAAAAACGAGCACAGCTTGAAAAATATAGTGTATTTAATTCCGTGTCACCGCGCGAAGATGCAGCCGAAGGTAGGAAAGTGGGGAGGCAAGGTCAACGCAAAATGGTGGTGCACTCTGGTCTCATAACATTTCTTGAGCATCCCCGTCATGATTCCCGGTGAGCGAACCTCACCTACTTTTCTATGAAGTAACTGTGGGGAACGTGAAGGGGGTTTACCTGCGAAACGTCCTCGTGTTTGTCTGTCCTGTGCGCTGCGGATGAAGGAAAAGAATTCAACATGGCGTCCGTGAACCTTTATTACGTACGGTTCACGCGGAGTCTCGCGAAGTCACATTGCACGCATGCAAATTAGGTGTGCCTCAGCCTAATAAAAGCGGGTCACTTACCGTCTTCAACAAAACGGTGCGAAGTAAGTTCACGTGTGACGAACGTAGAGATCTGCTTTGGAAGCTGCCAGAAGACTTTGTGATCTACGGAAAGAGTGATTTGCGTTTCTTTGGACCTTTGTTATTACTTCAGTAACTCTTTCTCAACGCGAGAAGACAAGATCGGGCTATCCCGATCTTGTCTTCTCGCGTTGAGAAGAGTTACTTCTTTTAAAGCGAAACAAAACAAATACAACACCCGGTACAAAAAGGCATTATAATCACAATGGTTCAGTCTCTGTCGAAATGTTTGTCGAGAGCGGATCCACAACTGGTATGATCGGCGTCAGAAAGACAACAGCTTCTTTCTCTCTCGAAATGTTTTTCTAAACGGGTAAAAAGTATATAGGGAGATTTGTGTAAGGGGCAATAAACACATAATAATATTACAATACAAAACAATACACAAAGCAAAACAGAAAAAAATGTATTTGTGTGATACACGTAGCAAAAACAGAGACAACGAGACTCGGACAGATTACAACCATAGACAGCCAAGGCAATTACCAAAGCGACTCCCATGGAATGTCGGTCCTCAAAAAAATTTACAATGGACTATAATCTGCAGAGCAAATCTATGTTTCGCAGAAAAAGCCAGCACGTGCAAACTATTATGTAAGCGGCACACGAATAAAATAATGTGAACATATTAACAAACTCTCGTCCTCCATTCCCAAGTTCTAGCGGTTCGAAAAACTTGAAAGTTTTACTGTGATTGTTTCTTCAGGTCGTCACTATTATCTTATGCAACCTCACCCCTGACGTTGTCTTTTTACTTGTGTGGGGGTTGGATACGTCATATAATGGAGTGATGTTGTCATGTCTGGGGTGTTGCCCCACGAGAACACCCTCTCTTGCAGGAGTGACTTGGCAATCTAGTAGGGGGAAATATCTTCTCGTTCCTACAACCTTTTTCAAAGAGACAACATGATGCTAGTCACTCTCTACTCTACTGCTATGTACATGGCAGGTGCTCAGCTGAACTCCAATTCCTCGTACTCTCCTGTAAAAAAAACTACAGCGAGAATTCGTCTAGCAACAACTACAGCAAAGAGCTGTTCTTTCTATCTCTCCTGACCAAAAAGCGAACGAAACTTCCCTAAAACCAACTTTCTAACCTAGAAACAAGGCACCACGAGTATGTTTCCTAACTAACATGGCCGTTTTCTTGTTACTTGTTGAGCCGTCCATGTGGATGATAAATTCTTGTAATATAATAATCTGCCCATCCCCCATTGGTTTTGAATCTCGCTGTAGAGGCGATTATAGTCATACTGCCAATCTCTTTAATCCCTATCCTCGAATGACCCCATGCCTTTATAAGTTGTTACACATCAGTAAAAAAAACTACCCACATTCAATTTGCGTTTGTGCAACTTTGAACAAATTGGGACGAGACAATAAAATGATATTTCTATCTTTAATGTGGCATGCGAACAAACATTCGATATAGAAATGAATCGTATCAGAAATATGAAGACACATGCTGACAAATGGACTGGCGGACAAATCTTCTATGCACGATGCCAAGCCACATCAATTCATTCTATGAGATTATTTAATGGAAATTCTGTTTCACACAATAGCGTGATTGAGCCACAGATCCAGACAAATAAAGTCGCTTGTTGATACGAAAGGAGGTATGTGCTTGCAAATCGGTTGCTGCATGAAAGGTAGACATAATGTGTGGACTAATGAACGGCAACACATGAAAAGAAAAAAAGATAAAGCGTGAAAGAAGATTTGGTCGCTACAAAAAAAGAAGATTGTAATCTTAAAAGAACAAGAAATAGTAATAAGCAACTAATACATTATCTAGACAGTTGAACACGTGACGCAACACGTGTATACATCTAGGTTTGAAGGTGGATCTATCGAGCGAAAAGAAAGGGGGCTTAAATTTCAAACAAATATCCGGAAGAAGCATAGCTTGATGAATCATGTTTTATATTTATTTGTTCAATATTTCTCTGAGGCGTTCGTGAAAATGCATCAAGTAGTGGGCAGTAATCAAATGATGGATTCTTTAACGTAAAATCGTCACCTGATCCGCTGAGACATGACTTGTAATGAAAGAAAATGTTCGATATTATTCTACGCTAAGCCTGACATCTAATCCCCGGGCATAGAGAGAAATAGTTGACATTCGAATACTGGATAGTCACGTACCTATACAGAAGTAAAAATACCCCTCGATATATATATATATATATATATATATATATATATATATTTATATATTTGTATGTGTGTGTGTGTGTGTGCGTGCTTGTGTGTGCGTGTGTAAAATGAAAAAAAGTTAAGCCAAAAACTATGTGATTTATGTATTCATCAACGTTTCGTCTTCATTGAAAGACTTCTTCGGGATGTAAAAAGCAATCTAGAAAAACTATACAGAGTATTAATTGTTATCAGTCAAAAAGTGTCCAGACTTCGGCATATAAGGTAAAAAGACCCCTCGATATATATATATATATATATATATATATATCATTGTAATATCAAATACCATTGTTTTTGTTTTTATAACGTAACACACAGAATTCCTTTAGTAAAAACATCAGATTTCAGAATTCAAAAATGACACTAGTGAGAGAATTTCAGAGATAGTAAAAAAGCCAAAAATTTAATAACTATATGTATATATATAATATATATATATATATAAATATATATATATATATATATATATATATATATATATATATATATATATATATATAATAAAGTAAAATGGAGTCACATAATCACCGGTGCAATAATTTATTTCGACCCTATGGTCTTTTAAAGTATCCAAGCGAATGATTACATTTGTGAAAATGAAAAAAAGAGAAACTCACACTCTATAGTTCAATACACATATAAAGAGAGCGACAACACATTGAATACATATCTTGAGAGAGGGGAAAATGACCTATTTAAAACGTATATTGAGGGGGAAGAGAATGACAACATATTTAATATATATATATATATATATATATATATATATATATATATATATATATATATATATATATATATATATATATATGAAGAAGAATGGAAAGGAATTAGAGAAGCAAAAGCCAAATCAAAATTCAATTCAATTGCTCAGAGCAAGGTATATTCCGCAAAAAGACAATTTATTCAAGTTAAATTTTCCTTAAGCCAGGCTTTTCAAAGATTACTAGAAAATAAAATATAATGAAGATATATATGAGGAATAAAAGAAACCATGTTTCAGACAACATGTAAAATAATAATGGAATAAAGGATAAGCAAATAAACAACTAGTAAAAAATCAACTCAAAAACACATATTGAATAGTTCTACCAAAATATTTCAATTGTTAGGAGAATCATAATCAGTTGGCAGCAGAACGTAAATTAAAAACAGAAAAGTTTTCAAATTTGTACAAAGAACGCAATTTGAAAAAAAATATAGTCACGTGTAATAAACAGTTGAAAAGGAGAAAGAAAGAAATAAAATAAAAATATCAGCAGTTAGCATGTAAAAGCCGATCGGATTGCTGTAAGTTAATAAAGTGGGGAAGGAAGATTAGTAGCAATTTAAAATGAATGACAGCAAGGAATGAAACAAAAGAGGAGGAGGAGGAGGAGGAGGAGGAGGAAGACGGACTCAAATAGAATATATACCGTGTGTATTGTGTAAAGTTCAATTAACTTAAAATAGTGTTATTTGATATTATCCTTAGTTCATGAAATAGGCCAAACATTTTATTTTATTAATTTAGATTAAACAACCTTGATAATTAAAATTAATATCATGAACTCTTTTTTCTGGCGTGCTTCTTGAGATTGATAATAAGATGGCATTATTAGATGACTATTAAAACAACGTCTGTGAAATAAATAACGTTGTAGCGAAAGATGGGTTGCACCTATAGCACCTTTATTCAACGATTAATACATTACAGTTACATTGCGTCTATATAGTAACAATCCTCTTTAACAATCCCTCTAATATCTGTCCATATCGCATCTATACCTATCACCCATTTCTTTCCCGCACTTTTGTACCAGTTTTCGTCAGTAACTAGAACATAATCGTTGTCGAATTAATACCTAATAACATTTCAAATTCGGTCTAAATGCTGCCCCCCCCTCCTGACTAAATCTGTTTCTTGCCAACCCCCAAAAAATCAATATTTAAAAAATTATGTTTATATTTTACGGAAAATGCAACAAATTCAGTATGTAAGCTTTGTGGTTGTGTCTTGTGTTGTTATTACTTCTAGCTAGACATATTAACACACAAACTAACAGCTTTCCTTCATACATTAGATAAGTAAATTACCAATCATAAGATCTAATCGTTAAACTGATAGTCTTAAGAAAACGTTATACATGCGACGCGTACATATTTCGATTAGCCGGCAAAACATTGTTTATCAGATGACCGTCTGGTATGATCGATGGTAGCAATCTTCTGCCCACAACGTTGCCATGGGAACGCCATTATGTCTTCGGAGTCGAACACCTGAGATAAACGGACGCCGGTGCGTGCGCCACCTTTTCAATCTGCATTCTATACAATAACGGAAATTCAATGACGCCGGATTCTTTAAACACCGTCTGTAGAAATGAGACGTGTATGACTCGCATGCTTTGAATGACTCTAATAGTTGGTCATGTAGCCATCCCCGAAGGCGAACTGTCTCCTCATTCATGATTATCTTTCATGGAGTCTTTAAATCGAAAATGATTTACTCTGTCCTCTTTCTTCCTTTAGCTCACCGTGCCTTGTAATTGTTTAGAGATTATGTTAGAACATGATTCTAGTGGTTAGCAAGAGCACGTGTTACTGGTAAAAAAAAGCTGCATTCTTTCTTACGCCCTTCATACCAGTCGAGGATTCGTCCTCGAAAATCAGATCCACCCTTCAACGTCCTTTTTCCTTTAGGGAATAATTAATCTAGAGATAACTGCTTGAGACGCCCCCCCACTGGAAAATGTCGACGGGGCTGCTCTGACAATTTTTAAGGGGCCAGTATGCACCACATCTTCGGCGATGGCGTATATTATGATGCCACGTCTCCTGTGGTGGGAGGGAGGTAAACACACAACCGGCCAGACGAGACACGAAGGATATTGCTAAGATTCACACTAGCTAATAAGCTGGTTGTGTTCGGGACCTACCATCTTATTCCACGCCTCAAGTTTTAGCTATACGTACATAAACACCAGAAAGCTCCTTATGTATATATTTTCCAGAAAAGAAGTAGTCAATCTGCCATATTTCTGCTATGTTTAAGAGAATGACAACAAGTACTAATGCATAACATATACTAATATATCTTTATTGTCGGTTGCGTATAACGAGTTATGGTAAAAGACACAGAAAGGCGTACAAGAATTGGCGGAGTGATTTTATCAGACGTGATCGCCAGCTGACTATCGATCTCAATATGTATATAGTTAATGTAATAATTCATCCCACCCATATATCTAGAGATACACACCCATTCTGGAACTTCGTCTAAGCTGTCAATTGTAGCCAAAAACCTACGGCGCTTATTTATCGGCGAGATATTTCCGTCTGCAGCTGACTTTATTGGATATAATAACATTTGGCGGTGGTTTTAAAGCGATTAACAATTATTTTATTTCCGACAATCGACCATGTCATGTTGACTCTGACTACTAACACCGTTTTGCTTCTTCCGGCTAGGTGTGTGTCTGTGTAAATTACGCTATTTTCCTGCCTGATAATATTTCTGATTAACCTGGACACGATATTCCACATATACACGGACAACGTAGATTAAAGGTGGCAGATGAACCAAAGTGTATCTCAATCACAACAAGCACACAATCTAATGCCCGATGAATCTTTTTTGTGGGAAACAAGATAAATTTAAATCAGTCAGTCAAGCTTTAGTTTAAAACTCCGACTATGAGTCTCTATACGTTAGCAATCATTTTTAAGCTTCAGTTGAAAACTCCGGCTATGAGTCTCTATACGTTAGCAATCATTTTTACGCTTCAGTTTAAAACTCCGGCATAGAGTCTCTATACGTTAGCAATCATTTTTAAGCTTCAGTTTAAAACTCCGGCTATGAGTCTCTATACGTTAGCAATCATTTTTACGCGTCAGTTTAAAACTCCGGCTATGAGTCTCTTTACGTTAGCAATAATTTTTAAGCTTCAGTTTAAAACTCCGGCTATGAGTCTCTATACGTTAGCAATCATTTTTAAGCTTCAGTTTAAAACTCCGGCTTTGAGTCTCTATACGTTAGCAATCATTTTTAAGCTTCAGTTTAAAACTCCGGCTATGAGTGTCTATACGTTAGCAATCATTTTTACGCTTCAGTTTAAAACTCCGGCATAGAGTCTCTATATGTTAGCAATCATTTTTAAGCTTCAGTTTAAAACTCCGGCTATGAGTCTCTATACGTTAGCAATCATTTTTAAGCTTCAGTTTAAAACTCCGGCTATGAGTCTCTATACGTTAGCAATCATTTTTACGCTTTAGTTTAAAACTCCGGCTATGAGTCTCTATGCGTTAGCAATCATTTTTAAGCTTCAGTTTAAAACTCCGGCTATGAGTCTCTATACGTTAGCAATCATTTTTACGCTTCAGTTTAAAACTCCGGCATAGAGTCTCTATACGTTAGCAATCATTTTTAAGCTTCAGTTTAAAACTCCGGCTATGAGTCTCTATACGTTAGCATCATTTTTACGCTTCAGTTTAAAACTCCGGCATAGAGTCTCTATACGTTAGCAATCATTTTTAAGCTTCAGTTTAAAACTCCGGCTATGAGTCTCTATACATTAGCAATCATTTTTAAGCTTCAGTTTAAAACTCCGGCTATGAGTCTCTATACGTTAGCAATCATTTTTACGCGTCAGTTTATAACTCCGGCTATGAGTCTCTTTACGTTAGCAATCATTTTTAAGCTTCAGTTTAAAACTCCGGCTATGAGTCTCTATACGTTAGCAATCATTTTTAAGCTTCAGTTTAAAACTCCGGCTATGAGTCTATATATGTTAGCAATCATTTTTACGCTTCAGTTTAAAACTCCGGCTATAGGTGTCTATACGTTAGCAATCATTTTTAAGCTTCAGTTTAAAACTCCGGCTATGAGTGTCTATACGTTAGCAATCATTTTTACGCTTCAGTTTAAAACTCCGGCATAGAGTCTCTATACGTTAGCAATCATTTTTAAGCTTCAGTTTAAAACTCCGGCTATGAGTGTCTATACGTTAGCAATCATTTTTACGCTTCAGTTTAAAACTCCGGCTATGAGTCTCTATACGTTAGCAATCATTTTTAAGCTTCAGTTTAAAACTCCGGCTATGAGTCTCTATACGT
Organism: Sepiola atlantica; assembly: GCA_963556195.1. Classification (NCBI taxonomy): domain Eukaryota; kingdom Metazoa; phylum Mollusca; class Cephalopoda; order Sepiida; family Sepiolidae; genus Sepiola; species Sepiola atlantica. The sequence continues at coordinate 3,241,385 of OY744523.1, forward strand.
TAGCAATCATTTTTACGCTTCAGTTTAAAACTCCGGCATAGAGTCTCTATACGTTAGCAATCATTTTTAAGCTTGTTTAAAACTCCGGCTAGGAGTCTCTATACGTTAGCAATCATTTTTACGCTTCAATTTAAAACTCCGGCTATGAGTCTCTATACGTTAGCAATCATTTTTAAGCTCTAGTTTAAAACTCCGGCTATGAGTCTCTATACGTTAGCAATCATTTTTACGCTTCAGTTTAAAACTCCGGCTATGAGTCTTTATACGTTAGCAATCATTTTTAAGCTTCAGTTTAAAACTCCGGCTATGAGTCTCTATACGTTAGCAATCATTTTTAAGCTTCAGTTGAAAACTCCGGCTATGAGTTTATATACGTTAGCAATCATTTTTAAGTTTCAGTTTAAAACTTCGGCTATGAGTCTCTATACGTTAGCAATCATTTTTAAGATTCAGATTAAAATCCGGCTATGAGTCTCTATACGTTAGCAATCATTTTTACGCTTCAGTTTAAAACTCCGGCTATGAGTCTCTATACGTTAGCAATCATTTTTACGCTTCAGTTTAAAACTCCGTATATGAGTCTCTATACGTTAGCAATCATTTTTAAGCTTCAGTTTAAAACTCCGGCTATGAGTCTCTATACGTTAGCAATCATTTTTAGGCTTCAGTTTAAAACTCCGGCTATGAGTCTCTATACTTTAGCAATCATTTTTAGGCTTCAGTTTAAAACTCCGGCTATGAGTCTCTATACGTTAGCAATCATTTTTACGCGTCAGTTTAAAACTCCGGCTATGAGTGTCTATACGTTAGCAATCATTTTTACGCTTCAGTTTAAAACTCTGGCTATGAGTCTCTATACGTTAGCAATCATTTTTACGCGTCAGTTTAAAACTCCAGCTATGAGTCTCTATACGTTAGCAATCATTTTTAAGCTTTAGTTTAAAACTCCGGCTATGATTCTCTATACGTTAGCAATCATTTTTACGCTTCAGTTTAAAACTCCGGCTATGAGTCTCTATACGTTAGCACTCATTTTTACGCGTCAGTTTAAAACTCCGGCTATGAGTCTCTTTACATTAGCAATCATTTTTAAACTTCAGTTTAAAACTCCGGCTATGAGTCTCTATACGTTAGCAATCATTTTAAAGCTTCAGTTTGAAACTCCGGCTATGAGTCTCTATACGTTAGCAATCATTTTTACGCTTCAGTTTAAAACTCCGGCTATGAGTCTCTATACGTTAGCAATCACTTTTACGCTTCAGTTTAAAACTCCGGCTATGAGTCTCTATACATTAGCAATCATTTTTACGCTTCAGTTTAAAACTCCGGCTATGAGTCTGTATACGTGATCAATCATTTTTCAGCTTCAGTTTTAAACTCCGGCTATGAGTCTCTATACGTTAGCAATCATTTTACGCTTCAGTTTAAAACTCCGGCTATGAGTCTCTATACGTTAGCAATCATTTTTACGCTTCAGTTTAAAACTCCGGCCATGAGTCTCTATACGTTAGCAATCATTTTTACGCTTCAGTTTAAAACTCCGGCTATGAGTCTCTATACGTTAACAATCATTTTTACGCTTCAGTTTAAAACTCCGGCTATGAGTCTCTATACGTTAGCAATCATTTTTAAGCTTCAGTTTTAAACTCCGGCTATGAGTCTCTATACGTTAGCAATCATTTTTAAGCTTCAGTTTAAAACTCTGGCTATGAGTCTCTATACGTTAGCAATCATTTTTACGCTTCAGTTTAAAACTCCGGCATAGAGTCTCTATACGTTAGCAATCATTTTTAAGCTTGTTTAAAACTCCGGCTAGGAGTCTCTATACGTTAGCAATCATTTTTACGCTTCAATTTAAAACTCCGGCTATGAGTCTCTATACGTTAGCAATCATTTTTAAGCTCTAGTTTAAAACTCCGGCTATGAGTCTCTATACGTTAGCAATCATTTTTACGCTTCAGTTTAAAACTCCGGCTATGAGTCTTTATACGTTAGCAATCATTTTTAAGCTTCAGTTTAAAACTCCGGCTATGAGTCTCTATACGTTAGCAATCATTTTTAAGCTTCAGTTGAAAACTCCGGCTATGAGTCTCTATACGTTAGCAATCATTTTTAAGCTTCAGTTTAAAACTTCGGCTATGAGTCTCTATACGTTAGCAATCATTTTTAAGCTTCAGTTTAAAACTCCGGCTATGAGTCTCTATACGTTAGCAATCATTTTTACGCTTCAGTTTAAAACTCCGGCTATGAGTCTCTATACGTTAGCAATCATTTTTACGCTTCAGTTTAAAACTCCGTATATGAGTCTCTATACGTTAGCAATCATTTTTAAGCTTCAGTTTAAAACTCCGGCTATGAGTCTCTATACGTAAGCAATCATTTTTAGGCTTCAGTTAAAACTCCGGCTATGAGTCTCTATACGTTAGCAATCATTTTTACGCGTCAGTTTAAAACTCCGGCTATGAGTGTCTATACGTTAGCAATCATTTTTACGCTTCAGTTTAAAACTCCGGCATAGAGTCTCTATACGTTAGCAATCATTTTTAAGCTTCAGTTTAAAACTCCGGCTATGAGTCTCTATACGTTAGCAATCATTTTTACGCGTCAGTTTAAAACTCCAGCTATGAGTCTCTATACGTTAGCAATCATTTTTAAGCTTTAGTTTAAAACTCCGGCTATGATTCTCTATACGTTAGCAATCATTTTTACGCTTCAGTTTAAAACTCCGGCTATGAGTCTCTATACGTTAGCACTCATTTTTACGCGTCAGTTTAAAACTCCGGCTATGAGTCTCTTTACATTAGCAATCATTTTTAAGCTTCAGTTTAAAACTCCGGCTATGAGTCTCTATACGTTAGCAATCATTTTAAAGCTTCAGTTTGAAACTCCGGCTATGAGTCTCTATACGTTAGCAATCATTTTAAAGCTTCAGTTTGAAACTCCGGCTATGAGTCTCTATACGTTAGCAATCATTTTTACGCTTCAGTTTAAAACTCCGGCTATGAGTCTCTATACGTTAGCAATCACTTTTACGCTTCAGTTTAAAACTCCGGCTATGAGTCTCTATACATTAGCAATCATTTTTCAGCTTCAGTTTTAAACTCCGGCTATGAGTCTCTATACGTTAGCAATCATTTTACGCTTCAGTTTAAAACTCCGGCTATGAGTCTCTATACGTTAGCAATCATTTTTACGCTTCAGTTTAAAACTCCGGACATGAGTCTCTATACGTTAGCAATCATTTTTACGCTTCAGTTTAAAACTCCGGCTATGAGTCTCTATACGTTAACAATCATTTTTACGCTTCAGTTTAAAACTCCGGCTATGAGTCTCTATACGTTAGCAATCATTTTTACGCTTCAGTTTAAAACTCCGGCTATGAGTCTCTATACGTTAGCAATCATTTTTAAGCTTCAGTTTTAAACTCCGGCTATGAGTCTCTATACGTTAGCACTCATTTTTACGCGTCAGTTTAAAACTCCGGCTATGAGTCTCTTTACGTTAGCAATCATTTTTAAGCTTCAGTTTAAAACTCCAGCTATGAGTCTCTATACGTTAGCAATCATTTTAAAGCTTCAGTTTGAAACTCCGGCTATGAGTCTCTATACGTTAGCAATAATTTTTACTCTTAAGTTTAAAACTCCGGCTATGAGTCTCTATACGTTAGCAATCATTTTTAAGCTTCAGTTTAAAACTCCAGCTATGAGTCTCTATATGTTAGCAATCATTTTAAAGCTTCAGTTTGAAACTCCGGCTATGAGTCTCTATACGTTAGCAATCATTTTTACGCTTCAGTTTAAAACTCCGGCTATGAGTCTCTATACGTTAGCAATCATTTTTAAGCTTCAGTTTAAAACTTTGGCTATGAGTCTCCATACGTTAGCAATCATTTTTACGCTTCAGTTTAAAACTCCGGCATAGAGTCTCTATACGTAAGCAATCATTTTTAAGCTTCAGTTTAAAACTCTGGCTATGAGTCTCCATACGTTAGCAATCATTTTTAAGCTTCAGTTTAAAACTCCGGCTATGAGTCTCTATACGTTAGCAATCATTTTTACGCTTCAGTTTAAAACTCCGGCTATGAGTCTCTATACGTTAGCAATCATTTTTAAGCTTCAGTGGAAAACTCTGGCTATGAGTCTCTATACGTTAGCAATCATTTTTACGCTTCAGTTTTAAACTCCGGCTATGAGTCTCTATACGTTAGCAATCATTTTTACGCTTCAGTTTAAAACTCCGGCTATGAGTCTCTATACGTAAGCAATCATTTTTAAGCTTCAGTTTAAAGCTCCGGCTATGAGTGTCTATACGTTAGCAATCATTTTTACGCTTCAGTTTAAAACTCCGGCATAGAGTCTCTATACGTTAGCAATCATTTTTAAGCTTCAGTTTAAAACTCCGGCTATGAGTCTCTATACGTTAGCAATCATTTTTACGCTTCAGTTTAAAACTCCGGCATAGAGTCTCTATACGTTAGCAATCATTTTTAAGCTTGTTTAAAACTCCGGCTAGGAGTCTCTATACGTTAGCAATCATTTTTACGCTTCAATTTAAAACTCCGGCTATGAGTCTCTATACGTTAGCAATCATTTTTAAGCTCTAGTTTAAAACTCCGGCTATGAGTCTCTATACGTTAACAATCATTTTTACGCTTCAGTTTAAAACTCCGGCTATGAGTCTTTATACGTTAGCAATCATTTTTACGCTTCAGTTTAAAACTCCGGCTATGAGTCTCTATACGTTAGCAATCATTGTTAAGCTTCAGTTGAAAACTCCGGCTATGAGTCTCTATACGTTAGCAATCATTTTTAAGCTTCAGTTTAAAACTTCGGCTATGAGTCTCTATACGTTAGCAATCATTTTTAAGCTTCAGTTTAAAACTCCGGCTATGAGTCTCTATACGTTAGCAATCATTTTTACGCTTCAGTTTAAAACTCCGGCTATGAGTCTCTATACGTTAGCAATCATTTTTACGCTTCAGTTTAAAACTCCGTATATGAGTCTCTATACGTTAGCAATCATTTTTAAGCTTCAGTTTCAAACTCCGGCTATGAGTCTCTATACGTTAGCAATCATTTTTACGCGTCAGTTTAAAACTCCGGCTATGAGTCTCTATACGTTAGCAATCATTTTTAAGCTTCAGTTTAAAACTCCGGCTATTATTCTCCATACGTTAGCAATCATTTTTACGCTTCAGTTTTAAACTCCGGCTATGAGTCTCTATACGTTAGCAATCATTTTTAAGCTTCAGTTGTAAACTCCGGCTATGAGTCTCTATACGTTAGCAATCATTTTTAAGTTTCAGTTTAACACTCCGGCTATGAGTCTCTATACGTTAGCAATCATTTTTAAGTTTCAGTTTAAAACTCCGGCTATGAGTCTCTATACGTTAGCAATCATGTTTATTGGTAAACGCGCAGATTTAATGGACACATCTCAGGAATGTACGTTTTTGTTATTTTTATCTTTTCATAGAATAACAAATAATTGTTTGACAACTTTTTTCGTTGAAACTTTTGTAATATTAAAGAACCACTGTTTACTCTAGTTCATCATCATCGTCAAGTGACAGTTTGTTATTTTTTGTCTTAAATTTTATTTATTCCTCAATACAAAGAGCGATTATTTTCAATGTTATTTAAAACTGATGGGACCCGTGAAAATTCCGCAGTTGAATTATGCATCTGTTTTATATTGGTGCTGTGCTAAAAAATATTCCCATTATATTTATGTAAGGCGTGAACGCAACCCGCACAATATTTTGAACAACCTTTGTTCAAACTGAAATATACTTACCTGAGTACTCTAGTTAATGTAGTTTCAGAATATATCTGTTTATGGAGGTCTATCTCCAAAACCCTTGTAGGAGGTGGTTACATATCTCCATATAAGTTTTACGTCTTTGGAGAGAACAGATATTACACTTTGATCATAGCAAATGCGTACTCTGCAGAGAAATCGCAGAAAGACAATGTTGATTTTAAATTCGAAACGAAGAAAAAAATGAAAATAAATGATCTCATGTTTCTTGGAACTAATTCATAAAGATCAAACACTTAATACAAAAATGTGAGAATATTTAATTAAAGAAACCGTGAAAGTCATTCTAAACGTTTTCGTCGGTTTTTCTATTTTAAATATGACGTCAACGATCTAATCAATTCCGAGATTTGTATCCTTTGCAATCAATTTTCAAAACTGATAACTGAAGTATTGGAAAGAAATACATATTAAACTCGTGAATGATTTAGTTGCATCTTACAATTTTAACGATGGAAAATCCAATGACATTGTTATAAAATAATCTGTCTTGTGATAAATAGTTATTTTCATTTTTAATCTGACACTTATTCAATTTTATCAGATATTTGTAATATTCAATGAATTGCTTATATCCTAAACAATTGTATATACAAGTTTCACTCATCAAATTCAGGGAGAGTGATCAAATCAGATTTAAAAGAATAATTCCGATATAAATCGCAATTGACAAACTAACAATATATAAATGTTATTTACATCGAATGACCTTGCGACCAACTACAAAGTTTAGAACAATACAATGATTTTCAGTCTATTACAAGGATTACAGAGTTCCATAGATCCTTATTTCGAATTGTGTCTTCATTTCTGTGTGTTCATCATTACGCTTTTAAGATGTATGCAGTCTCACGATGTACGTATGTTATTGTGTTCGTTATTTCACTCTATGTGTTGTCTATAGACTTTTCGTGACAATTCATGAATTTATTCTGATCGCTATTTACTATTTAAAATATTTTGATATGCGTTTACGTCGCTTACTGCCCACTAAACTTAGTTATGTATGATTCTCTTTGTAATTCTTTAGAATACTATCGATGAAGCATACGTTTTTTAACTCATAATTATGTTGATAAAAGAATTACCATTTCAATGTTTAGCACAAAGTTCAGTGTTCGATGTAAGTTTTATATCACACCGAATATGTTGTTTGACACACCATTGTAAACAGTATAGTAAGCAAAGGCTGACGTATTGACTATGTATTGCTTTTTCAATAACTTTGTACTCACGCTGTGTAATAAGACCCACAAAACAGTGACATTGACGCTATTTTGTTTAGGTAGTGTCACCTTATTCTGTTTTCCTATCAATGTTTGCGTTCCTCAGATATCTATTCTAGGTCAAACCCTCTTTCATCTCTATACCAATGATCTTCCTGATAATATTATTCAGAATATTAACATATATGCTTATGATACCCGTTTTCATTCTGGTGTTGCGTCTCGCCTATCTCCCTGGGATCAGTTTAAACATGCAGCTGATCTAGATGCGGACCTTGGTTTTGTTGTGGATTAGTGTACGAAACGGCTTATCCTGTTCAATCTTGTTAAAACTAAGCTCGTGTCTTTCAATCGAAACTGTGTCCTTTTTCCTCACGAAGTTTCTCATGGATGACTCTGCTCTTGTGGAGAAATCGACTCTTAAACTCCTTGGTCTTTCTCTCTCATCAAATCTTTTGGGAGTTCATACATTAAGTCCATTGCTATTTCTGTTTCTCGCAGAGTCAACTATTTTTATAGCCCCAAACATTTTCTCACAACTGAGGCTATTCTCTATCTCTACAAATTTACTATCAGACACTGTATTGAACACTGTTGTCATATTTGGGCTGGTGAATCTCTGTCTCATTTGAGGTTTCTTGATAAGGTGCAGAAAAGTATCTGTAATTTTATTGGCCGTAGCTTTTTTCTTTAATGCACCCTCTCTCTCGCAGACGTAATTTTGCTAGTCTCAATCTTTTCTATTTTTTAACATAGTTCACTCCAAACAAGGCAGACGCCACTGTATACGTAAGCAGCTACTAAGAAAAATAGTGACAGTTTTTTGGGGGGTCAACCTAAATTGGGAGCTATGCAGCGAGATTTCTGTTTACATTAGTTTTACATTTCTGCATTTAAATACCGTCATGAAAACAGGGAGCAGGGAGGGAGTTCCAGAGTCCAGCAGCACGAGGAAAGAAGGTTTTGGATAAAAAGCTCTCCGGCATCCGGGGACCTCCACAGTGAATGGGTAGGATTTGGCAGATTAGTCTAGTGAATTTTCGTCATAGAAGTTTCGCATTGTTTCCCTGCTTCTTTTGTTGAATCTTGTTCGACACGTTTGTCTAGTAGTATCTATTAATTCGCCATTTTGATACCTCAGTGTAATACAACTTCCTATTCCAGTAGCTTCTTTCCTAAGAAGGACAGGCTTGTCAAACTATATTCCTTACTGTTTTCCTCTTACCTATAGCTTTTCCCTTTTGAAGACTAAGGCCATTAGACATCTCCTATCTTTGCGATAATTATATTTCATTCTGGTAAGCTTCTTACATCAAGTGGCTTGATGTCTTGTGTGATATTATCTATCTACTTTCTCAGGGAAAATGTTGTATGGATTTAAAGGGACTAAAAGTGGATGAGTCTGAATACTGAACGTGATAACTGAACAAAAACTGTCTCAGAAAAATATAGTTTATTCAATACATTCCATTTTTACTTCAGCCAAGTGCTAAAACATGATTTACTCGAAAATAACATGGCTACGTCTCTCGCATTTAGGCGCAATTGTAAAAAATATACTCGTAAAAACAAACCTCTTTCCATTCCTCTTAGGCACAAACTGGATATTTTTACTTTTCTATAGTATGTGCGAGACTCCTTTCATCAACTGTCAAATGTATTAATTTATTCAACACATAACGAGAGGTGCCGAATGACAACGCAGGTAATTTTCATCTTTAATTAATTCTGAGAGCGATACATGGGCTATATTTCGAAAGAGGTTTACATTTAAATTAATTATTAAACAATCTCATCTATTTTACATTGTATCACGTATCGATCAGACACAATCGTAAGGTTATTCTTAAGAATAAATGTAAAAAAGTTTTCTGTTAAGATTTTATAGTCATTTCAATCGTTTATTTAACTTAGACGTAAACTAAACCGATTTCGAAGTTTTGAAAACATTGACATATGGAATTCATTATCAAAACATATTCACTGTATTTCAGGAATGTATTACTTAGCAATTCGGACAATTGATTACGTATCACGTTTTTCGAAAAATGTAAATATACTTTTGTAAGTTTTCTAGTTGTGCTTTTTTATGTTAACTTTTTAACAAACTTAGTTCACCCCAAACAAGGCAATTCACCACTGTAGACGTAAACGGCTACTGAGAATAAGGGTAAAAGTTTAGGGGGTTATCTTAAGTTGGGAGTTGTGCAGGGAGATGCTTGTTTACTTTAGTTTAAATGTTCCGCATGTCGGTAGGGTGAGAGACACAGGGAGAAGGGAGTGAATTCGAAACGTTGAGAGCTCGGGAAAATAGGCTATTAAAGTAGAAGGCTCTCCCGCATATGGGGATCTATACAGCGAATGAATGGCATTCAGCTGAGTGTCGGGTTGGTCGAAAGTATTTATGTCGAGTGGCACCAGAGCATATATTTCATCGAAGCACATTCTATCGAAGTACTTATAAAAGAAGCACAAGGGTGCAACATTGAGGCGATGGGACAGGGGGTTGAGCTTGCTCAATAATAAGGGCCCTATCAGATCAGAGGCTTTGTTTTAACTATTGTTTAAGAATGAGAGATTAATGGATGGTGCACCAGCCCAGATGTGACAACAATACTCCATGCATTGGCGGATGGTGGCTTTGTCGAGATATATGATACTGTCAGGTGTAAAGAGTTTTATAGCACGGTAACCTACCTGTTATATTTTCTAGCACTCTAGCCTATCTGCTATATTTTATCTTATTAGGCTATGAACTTGTGAAAGAAGGCAAGACGTTACATTGTAAAAATCTTTGGTGATTTTTTAAAAAAGTTATAATTAAACATTCATCTAAACACGTATTAAAACAAACATTACAATAACATTATTAATTAAGGATGAAGTTAAATATTTGTTAAATGACTGGTAGTAATTATATTTGAGTTTACCGTAAACAGTTTAAAACATCAAAACATTAACGGGCATCATTTGCTGTAGATTGAAATATATTTTTTTTAATTGAAATATGTACAAACACTGAGAAATGGAATAAAGACGTTCAAATAAATGGGATTTAACCGTTACGTTTCGAAATTATCTGGCGATATTTTACAAATAATAAAATGTAATTTCATTAAGAAACAAGCGACCAAGTGTTTCTCTGATTAACTGGAGGTAATTGAGGTTACACAAAGCTTAAACGAAATCGAACAAAATACAATCTGCTTTATGGTTGTGAAACCAGTGATCGTCAGGTAAGAATATATGAGATTTGAAAAGTTTTGTATGTTTTTACTTTTTGACTATAAATTCAATTTAATTTGAAAATTCCAAAAAGTAAAAGTTACTCTAAAACCTGAAACTTGATAGCATGTTTTAATATTCATCATCAGAGTTGTTAAGAAATATCTTCGGAGTTTTTAATGAATATTGCAATAATCCAATATAATATATAATTTTGCTGTGTTTTTCGATTTCCATGATTCCGACTTTTCTAATGAATATTAGATGATAGCAATCAATTAAAATTAACCCGCTGGTGTACAATTCTATAACAACAACCACGCATGTGTTGAGATGAATAACTACTTTCATATTACAACAGTCGCTCACATCAGGTTTTTCTCGCAGCAAATACTGTTTCATATCAACTGAAATACACACGTATGTTTTGAGTCGTTATACACATTTTATTGAAGAATTATATATTCATTCACACATGCGATGTTTTGAGTTAGTAGTAATCTTGTTCATGATATTTCAGTAAAATAAGAATTTCTTGCAGACTTCTTTAAGTTTGCGTGACAATTATATGAATACCTTTGGTGTCACACAAAAACAATTTCAAGATAGTAATATAATTTGCTTGAAGCATTGTTTCGTGGTTATATATAAAGGTAATTAATAGAAGTCAATACAATACAGAAGTGTAACGGGTAGACATTAACTGAAGCAAATCATGAAATAAAGTATGAAATGTCGACCTTTTTGAAATACAATATACATACAAAACTGTTGTGGGTAAACTTACCTACGCTTTAATAATAACTAAAAGGTAGCAACCTGCTACCATAAATACCGGCTTTTGCCGGGAGAACATTTATAGTATTTTTAGGCACTAGCACTGCCAACACTGTTCAATACAATTCATTATTATTATCTCTAAACCTAGTGTTCTTTTATTTCATTGTTGGTACCCCTAAACCGGTCCACAACAAATACAATATACATAAATACAATATGCATACAATACAATATACATAAAGACAATTACAATATATATATATATAATAAAATGACGTAAGAAGCCCTTTTTAACAATGCGTGAAAGAATTTATTTCTTTTTTTTCTTTTTCCAATCAATTTCGAAGTCTACAAACTTCATCTTCAGGGATGTATTTTTTTTTTTTTTTATAAAATAAACAAACTTTTGTTTATAAGTAGCATCGAGATGGTGTGACGCTCTCCGCCAAGATGGAATAGGGCGGAAGTGAAAATATTTTTCACTTCCGCCCTATTCCATCTTGGCGGAGAGCGTCACACCATCTCGATGCTACTTATAAACAAAAGTTTGTTTATTTTATAAAAAAAAAAAAAAATACATCCCTGAAGATGAAGTTTGTAGACTTCGAAATTGATTGGAAAAAGAAAAAAAAGAAATAAATTCTTTCACGCATTGTTAAAAAGGGCTTCTTACGTCATTTTATTACATTTTATTCAATGCTTAAAAAAAAAAAAAAAAGAACGAACAATATCTATATATATATATATATATATATATATATATATATGTATATATATATATATATATATATATATATATATATATATATAATTAACTTGTTACAAATATCCAGGGGGTATCAATCCGAAGGAAGTTGAAATCGGGTTTATGAGAGTGCTCAATGAAACTTCAGAGCAAAATATATCACCTGTTGGGGTCTCCCTCCCTCCCCCTTTCCTGTCCTCGCTATAGGCTGAGCCTTATCTTCGTCTCCCCTCCCTCTTAGGTATCTTCAATTTCCGGCAGGGGTTGAATTTTAAATTTTAGGCAGTTGGATTCCGTTGACGCTTGAAGAGTTGGCGTTCATTATGAACGCTAATGAAACAACATATATTTTGTCGCAATAATGGAATAATAAAATAATCAACAAAAAAAAAAAAATATATATATATATAAAGATTATATCATATCTTACTTGCATCAGTACCGTATGATGGAAGTTTCGTATAGTATAATATTTCGGGAACATTTTCCTTCGTCAAACGCGCATATAAAAACCATTGCCAGCAGGACTATACATCAGAAAATGAAATGGATTTAAAATCCAATTAGAATTTCTAAACAAGTTTTTTTTTTAATTCCGGCTCAAATGCATTGTCCGGTTTTACATTGATGTGGCAATGTATATATTAATATTTTAAATTTTCATTTGTTTGTATTATGTATATCTAAAAATATTTTATTCAAATCTATATTTTATTTAATCTTCGCCTGTATCTACGTTAAATTAAGTTGATTGGTTTATATCTTTCTGCACAAATGGATGGTGACAACTCTGCCGAGAGGATTAGTCACAAAGGTGATACTCTTATATTTGTTTGTTAATTCAGTTATTTTCTAATTACATATGCAATGTTAAAGTAAACAGTATTATAATTCCTCATAACAAATATTACTTATTTCCAGGCTCAATTATAAATAATATAAAGTGAATATTCTCGCCGGGGTGGTCTCAACATTAAACCAACAATACATTTCAAATTTTATTTTATTTTTCTATTCGGCATTTAATGTCGAGTAAGTATCTTTTGCTAGAATGCGATTTCTGTTAAGACTAATCAATAATTATTATTATTATTATTATTATTATTATTATTATTATTATTATTATTGTTGTTGTTGTTGTTGTTGTTGTTGGTGGTGGTGGTGGTGTTGGTGTTGGTGTTGGTGTTGGTGTTGGTGTTGTTGTTGTTGTTGTTGTTCTCACTAGGAGTTCTCACACAGATCATTGTCAGTGATTGCTCACCGACAACAACCAGTGGTATTTCCTGGAGTCTAAGTGACAACAAGCCCCACCAGACTTCCAGTGTTCTTCACCTCTTTTCGCTTTTCGATAACGATGCGATATCGCAACAGTCTCTTACCATTGATTTCTCGCTGGTAAAGACAATTGTTCTTCTGTGCGATTTGGGTGGCAACAAGACCCCCTCAAGGTCTCAACACTCTCTGCACTTTTCCAGTAGAGGTCTGGTTTGTGCTGTCCCTCCTCGTCTTCTCATCCTCCTCGATCCTCTACAAATACGTTGTCTGGTGTAAGCCTAGGCCGGCACCAGTTAAAAAAAAAATCAATTTTTCTTTTTAATTTTTTCCTTTCAATTCCTTTTCTTTTTCTTTTTGTTCTTTTCCTTTTCTCTTCCCTTATTTAAAAAAAAGAAGAATTTTTTAAAATTCTTTTAAAATTTTTTTTGGGAGGGTAGGTGAGGGAGAGAGAAGAGCTTATGGTGTTTCTTGTAATTTCTGTTTCTTGGTTCATTTTTGTGTAGTGATAGCTGAGGCCGGTGTAATTTATTGGGGGGGGGGTTATGAAGTGCTGTTTCTTGCAGTTTCTGTTCCTTGGCTCTTGTTGTGGTGTTCTTCGTGTGGTTTTGTTTTCTCTGTTGTAAATTCCTTGTGACGTGTTAGCGTTTGTTTGTAGCTTATGTGTGTTAGTTTCCGCATTCGAGGATTTTCCTTAAGATTGCAGCTGTTTTGATCATTGCCGTCCTTTGTATGGTTTCGATAGTCCCTTTGATTCCAATTTCTCCCAGTCTTTTCTCCAGGTTTGTTGGGATTGTTCCTAGTGCTCCTACGATTATTGGTATTATACTAACTTTCTTCATGCTCCATATTCCTTTCAGTTCTCTGGCTAGTTCTGTGTATTTACTTCGTTTTTCCATGCCTTTGATCTTCACTCTGTTGCCTGCTGGAACGGCGAAGTCTACGATTTTACAAGATTTTTCCTTTTTGTCTATTATAATAACATCAGGTCTCCTTGCTTGTATGAGTTTATCTGTTTGTATATCCATATCCCAGAGGATTTTGTGTTTTTCGTTTTCAAGTACTGTTTCTGGTTTATTTTTGTAACATTTGTCTGCATATTCGAAATTCACATTTTTACACAGTTCCCTGTGTATTACTTTCTCAACACAATCATGTCTGGTCTTGTATTCTTTTTGAGCAAGTTTGCTACATTCACTTATTATATGATTTACTGTTTTGTCTCTTTGTCCACACAGTCTGCATTTACTGTTTTCCTGAGTTTTATCTATTTTAGCTTTAATGTAGTTTGTCCTAATCGTATTGTTCTGTGCAGCCATCAGTAAAGATTCCATTTCTCTGTTCAAGTGTCCTTTTCTTAGCCATGTCCAGCTATTTGCGTTGGTTTCTTCTCTTGTGAGTCTTATGAAGCGTCCATGTAGTTGTTTTTCTTCCCATTTTTCTTTTCTTGTCTGTTTGTGTCCAGTTTCGATGCTTCCTGCATTGTTCGTTGGGACGGTATCTCTTGCTGCGGTGATCAACCTTTCTGTGTTCTGGTTTATGTATTTCTCCAGCACTTTTTTAGCGTCGTCCACACAGTCTTCTATACTTACCAGTCCTCTTCCCCCTTCGTTTCTCTTCACGTAGAGTCTGTCTCTTATCGTCTTTTGGATGTAGTGCATTGTGCATAGTCATTAATTTTCTAGTCCTCTGATCAAGGTGCCTGAGTTCATTAGTGCAGTTTATGAATGGTCCAGAATATCTTATTAGTGATACTGACCAGGTATTTATTCCTTTGATTAGGTTTCTGCTATATAATTTTGTTTCTAAGAGCTTTCTTGTTCTTCTCAGGTATTCTTTTCCAATCTTCTCTTTCATTTCTGTTGATTTGATTGTGTCTGCTTCCAAAACTCCCAAATATGTATAGCTCTCTTGTTCATCTAGCGCCCTCATCTCCTCTTGGTTGGGTAGTTACATGCCGTCAGTCGTCTCCAACTTTCCCTTTTTAATCTCTAGCAATGCACACTTTTCCATTCCGAATTCCATTTGAATGTCCTGACTGAAGATTCTGGTCGTATTTATCAGCTTTTCCAGTTCCTTTTTGCTTTTTGCAAATAGCTTCAGGTCGTCCATGTACATGAGATGGTTTATTCATTGTTCTCTGCCTGTGAACTTGTATCCGGCATCACATTTCCTGAGTATGTAGTTGAGTGGCATCATGGCTATGGTAAACAGTAGTGGTGATAGGGATTCTCCTTGGAAAATGCCTCTCTGTATTTTTATCTCCGTCAAGTATTGTCCTTCAGCTGTCAGTTCTAATCTCCATGTTTCCATTGCTTTCTTGATAAAATCAATAATCCTGTTGGGTATTTTGTACATTTTTAAACATTCAATTATCCATGCTTGAGGGATTCTGTCGTACGCTTTCTTGTAGTCAATCCATGCCATAGATATGTTCTTTTTCTTGCTTTTAACTTCTTTCAGGATCTTTTGATCGATGTATAACAGATCATGTGCCCCTCTTTCCCTTTCTGGCATCCTTTTTGTTCCTCGGGAAGTAGTCCACGACGTTTCAGGGAATGGTAAATTTGCTCTCTAAGTTGTGCCGTTAGGATTTTCCACATTGTTGGTAAACAGGTTATTGGTCTGTAATTGCTTGGGGTCGTTCCCTTCTTGGCGTCTTTTTGTAGGAGCGTTGTCCTTCCTTTGGTCATCCACTCTGGTACGTCTGTTTTATGGATACATACTCTCAGTTTCTGTGCTAGCATTTCATGTAGGGTCGTGAATTTTTTGAACCAGTACGCATGTATTCCATCGTGACCTGGTGCTTTCCAGTTTGCCATTTTCTTTAGTGTTGTCTTGATAGTTTCTTCATTAATTTCTGTTTCCGTTCCTTCTTCAATTTCTAGAAGTTTATCTTTCATGTCTTTCAGCCATTTAGCATTTTTGTTATGATCTTCAGCATTTTCCCATATCTTGCCCCAGAAATGTTTTGTTTGTGTCGGGTCCGGTTGTTCTGTTGTTGTTCTTTCTCCGTTTACGTTTTTGTAAAACTGGCTTTCATTGTTTTCAAAGGTCCTGTTCTGTTTGTACTGTTCCGATTTGTATCTGTATCGTCTCAATCTTCCTTCTTTTGCTGCTATCTTTTGTTTTAGTTCTTCGTGTTTCTTATTTAGTCTTTCCTTATTATTATTATTATTATTATTATTATTATTATTATTATTATTATAACATGATATTTTGCTGTTTAGACTGAATTATTATCATCATTGTTTAACTGAAAACAATTTTAGGTCGGTATAATATTATATTAAATAACGGTTTAACAACTCCGTGTTCTAGATATGTAGCTGTAGCGGGTTACAAATACTCGAGCAGAGCTATTTACATCATATCACATTATTTAGTAGCCGTTGTATAGCAGAACCTTACAACTAGATAGCAAGTGACTTGAAATACCAATTATTTCCACAGAAGATCACAGACTGTGTTGACTCGACTTACAAAAGCATATTTCACGAAGTTCAAAAACGTGTAAGAAAGAATACATTCTTACACATATTATGCTCAAATAAACGTGTTTAAAAAATAAACACTGTAAGAAAACCTAACGGTACTAGTTTGCATTAACTTATTTTCTATTGAGGAAAATCCGCAAAATTCAGTTGAAAAATTCCTCTGGAAAAAGATATTGAAAACCAATTATAAGAGTACTTCTTATTATATTATCTTTATAAATGAAACTGACTTAAACTCTCTAACATTTTAAAAAGTAAAACATCAAATATCTTTTAACATGATAGTCAAAACTCATTACACTGTTGACATAAAATGATGACGTATTAGGGAACACCTTATATAAGAACACACTGTATATTAACATTAAAATATGTGACGTATTTTTATTAAGGAATCGGCACAATATTCTCTGCTTAAAGAAATCGATAAAAGTTGTTTGTACATTTACAAAGGAATGTAACATTAATGTAAACATACATTTTCGATCAATAAATTGAATTTCATGAAGTGTAAAGTTTTTTCAAAGATGGCTTTGCCAAACTTGTTCATGCTGATTCAACCAAGCATTTTGATAGCATCCATCCAAACTAGCATGTCGAAATCTAATAGCTGACTTTCCACATCATTATTGAGCTTAGTTATATTATTGCCAACACGATGGTTCAAACATTGTGGATAATTCCGCCGTCAGCGGTCGTGATGTTCGATTTTTTACGACTCCGATGACCTCACATTTATCCAGTTATCAGAGACATAGAACATCCAGAGTTCAACAGTGCTTTGAACTTTTCTTCCCATCAACTATAGGGAGCGTATCTCCTCAGGAGAGACCGGCGCTGATATCTCGCCTACTGTTTCGTTTTCCGGACATTCAGATGCAAGGTGGCTTATCTTCTGGCATCTGTAGCAGTGTATCTTTCCTCGCGATATATGGAGCCATTACGCTCTTTACCATGCTTATACTGGCAAGTTCTTGCGAAGTGGTTTGGCCCAGAGCATTTATAGCATATAATGCTACCACTAGCCGACACAGTGGCTAACGTCCGATTGGTATTGGACTAAACCCGTTTGTATAGCTCCCGGACATATTTGTTTCGTTTGCCATGATAGCCCGTGCTCTAGTTAAAATCTCCGCTAAGGTTATCTCATCTATTTTCAACGACGCCCGGAGATGTTGCCTTACGTGACTTGGATGCCCTGCTACAAAGGCGCACACCATCGATGTTTCTTATATATTCCCAACAAGGAGGGAAAGTCTTTGAAGTTCAGCCAAAAACATATCTACAGTCTCGCGGGGTAGAAGCCGTCGCTTCGTGAAATCGTCATAAGCGACAAATTAATCAACTGTAAAGCACTTATCAGTGCCTGCTTAACATGATTTATATCTGCTGTCTGTTCCCTGCCCTGCTTTCTATACACAGCAAGAGCCCCCCCCCCTCTTAACCACTAGGTAAAGACTCACATCACTAAGTGAAATACGCATAATTCACAAACAAGTGTCACCTTTTCCATCCATTCCACTATCGGGAGATCAGTGACAGATCCACTAAACTCTGGAATCAATCGAATGTAGAACTGCTTGCTTGCCATGTTAAAATCAGAATAGCTTGAACGAGTCAATAAAATATTCAACCAACAATAATTAAACTCTGGAATTATTTTTTGGTCACCTCTGCTTTTTACGAACAATAAAAAGTCTATCAGAAATATAATGCGACACTTTACCTTTCTCTTTCGTTCACTTTCTCTGACCAATGCATCTGCCAAAACCACGTTTGTCGTGTTCTTTATACTTGCGAAATCTAACTTATGCTAATAAGCCATGTACGACATAAACCAACATCCACTGCCATTTACTTTCGAAAATTACATTTTTCGTAAGTGGGCGTGTCCGGGTTCGTGCTAGCAGCTCCCCTCTGCACAAGCAGCAAACCTAACGTCGTCTCTTTGATCAACGCAGACGAGTTTCTTCGTTCACGGCAGTCAACTGCTCTTCCTGCTCTCCGCTACATATTAAGTCTGAAGCAATTTCAGTTTATAGCACACGAAATTTATCAGGAGAAAATCACAATTCTGCCTGGAAATTTAAAACAGTATAGATAGTAGAACCATCAAAATTACTTAATCAGTTGTAACTGTTTATAGAGTATGTTTACTATTACCGCTGATTAATATATTCAACAAAGCCAATTCGCTTTTACACA
>OY744523.1:3265154-3370154 GCA_963556195.1 Sepiola atlantica
CGAATCTTTACGAGTCTACGCTTATTAGTCAGTATATATTCTGCTTAAGATTGCAAGATAATATTCCCGCTCAGATTGAATGGATGTATCTAAAGCCTATTCGGTTTTGTACAGAGTATTGAAACTGATGATATTTATTGAAAAATAATTCGACAAGTGTCAGTAAGATTCCATCCGTAAAAGCCGTTTGTAAAGTTATCAATAATAGTTTTATTCAAGCCCAGACTGAATTTAGCCATTTCGACTGTCCGAATTCTTGCGGAAAATCCGTTCTGAAAGCAAACAGCTTAATACTGAATCATCATCCGGAGAAAGTTAAGATTAAAAGATTTATCCCTAAAATATTAGTCACTTGGAAGTGTCGGAGAATGTCGTGAACCCTACAAGTGCAAGATAAGGTCAAGCTGACACAGCTGAAGAGTCAGACGTTCTTCTCAAGAACAAAGTCCAGATGTTCACGCACAAATGTAAAAGCTATTTTTATTTATAGTGGAGGGCGCATTTGTTTATGATAAGAATACGAAAATACCAAACAAAATCCCAATTGTAAAGAAACTGTCATTTTGCTGTAAATATTCCTCTATCCGAATCTCTAGTAAAGTAATTCTCTTAGGTTTTTGTTAGACTTCTTATATTTTAAATGTTCAGATTGACCTGGCTTACATAATGTACGTTGAGTTTTTATGAAGAGTTCTCATGTATTAAGGATAAAAACCACCTGGGGATGACAATTAATAAGATGGATCGATTGTCACTTGGTGTCGTTGAGGTGTCCCTGCGCTTGATTTTACGAGATTGTTATATTCTATTGACGCTCGGCGCGAGAATAAACGCAACACTATCATTGTGCCATCTTTGGAGAAAACAGATACCACACTTTGAAAATATCTATTGATCATAAACGATAAAAATAAATTACATTCCATGAAAAAAGTGACACACGACCATCTAAATGAGTACTAATAGGTGGGCCCCTTGCTTAATATATTACTGTTAACTAGACACCTTATAATATATTGTCTAAAGAAAGTCTTTTTCATTCTTTTCCAGTGTGTTCGTTTAATTTATCAAACAGTAACCAACATACCACATTTACTTCATGGATGTAATCCTACTTAAATATCCGAATGTTTTAAATTAACTTTGATCCACGAAAAATATTTACAATAAAATGAAACATAATAGAGTGTAGAGGACAACTACACGCAACGAAAGGAACAATAAGGATACCAAATAAAATCAGGGATATGGTTAGTAAGACCCGCACAATCAGAGGTATTCAGATTCTAGTACTCGGCTAGACTAGGCTGATGATAAAACTTTAACCAGGTCAGGAACAATTTATGATGGTATTGGCCGAACATCTACATTGTCCCTTCTTACGAAATTCCTATCAAGATAAGTATAGAAACATACACTATTAGTCTACGTTCACGTCTCCTGCCAGAAGTAATCCAGACGAAATCTGTCGAAAAGATCGCATCTAAACATCAGGTACAAACATTGTTTTCACACCTATTCGACTAACAACCACCGACCGGATCTATCTCAAAATAAAAAAGGGCATTCCAATCAGTAATTAACATTATCTGTTTCGGACACGAGCGGCGCTGAGCGCATAAACCGCGATAATACGAAACGCGAATTTTTACTGACGCAGAAAGATACACTGCGCCTCCGATAATTCCCATATGCTTAAAAAGACATTGAAATCACTAGACAGAACCCGACAACCACCAGACGAAACGAAATGTTTCTATTCAACCGCAGCAACATCTTTACCAAAGAGCATGGTGGAATCGCATGACTGCTTTCATACTTTATGCCCTTCACATTAAGATTCATAAAGATCTAGTGCTTAATAAATGTCGATCACAGGTCTGTAATCCTTTAGGATGAGTTCGGAACAAGTTTGTCCGATACTGTTAGTTAAGTGTCCCGTTGTAACGTACATGCATAAATGTAAGTTTTGCGTTACTTACCGACAGTTATTGTAACTATGTATGTTTTTACACACTTAATTTAAGGTCCGGGATCGTCCGTTTTGCGACTGCCAACATCCTACACAAACACTTTGTACATTCGCTTTCAATGCTATGATCTAATGAATATCATGAGTAACGTGAAGTATTAAAAGTTCTTTGAATTTCAAATGCTTAGGTCTTTAATTGCGTAAGTTGTTGTAACGATATAAGGTGAGATCTGCCATCGATGGCAGAGGATCGGCCTTGCATATTCCGAGAGCAAAAAGGGGGAGCTTCCTAGTTGTTTTTCCAGTTCTTACAGGAGATTTTGATCTCTACCCTTCTCCGGCTCTTTTACTGCTCCTATATATAAGCATTGAAGGCGAAGATAAGCTGAGAGGGTATTAAAAGGAGTAGCAGCATTTTGCTCAACCGAGTAGTGATTTGATAATCAGTATTGATTGTCTCTTAAATCATCATTTTTATTCCTCTACTATTTACCTAGAGGAATTGAGTTGGACTCAACAGTCTTTTTCTTCCTGTATTTCTTTTTCTTGTTCTTCTGTTTTCCCTCGGTCTGTTCCACCACAGAGCTGGAATCAACAACTTTCATTTTTTTATAACACCTCGTGGCTCTTGATCTTCCCATATATTCTTATAAAGTTACTGGGAGTTTTCTCTCATCTGTGGCTGTCGTCTCCGATGTTGACTTACGTAGCTGAATCTTTGGTTTTGATGGCTCTTTTAAGGCACGTCACCGTTTTGTGAAAGAGAGTCGCTTTTCTATTTCTACTGTGTTTTGGGCTGGAAGAGATCAACTGGTACCGTTGTCCCTTTCTAACAACTGTGCTACAGACATCTTTTATAGTTTTAACTGTTGTGGCTATCTGTTGTTTCCAGCTAATGCCGCAGCAGACGTCTTACTGGAACTTTTGGAGGACAGGGATTAGTCATATGCCCTAGATGCTGGCAGTGCTAAGAGTTGAGCTTTCTCCCTTCTATGAGTTATAACAAAAGACAACAGCAATTCCAGCAGCAGAGAAGGAATCAGTAAGAGAATTTGGTCACAATTATCGATTAATAGAGAGCTCTTAAAGAGCAAATATTTTGCTTGTACGGATGAAACGGTGCTCAAACCAATTCTAGGAGCCCGGAAACAGCTCCAAAAGTGTATAGGGTAACAATACAGACACAACGAAAAATAAGTCTGACTAGGATCTCATATAATTTAAAGTTCCATGCCGCATATTGTCGGAATGAGTTTCGAGATGTTATACATTTCGCTCCCAATGAGCAATGAGTCAGGGAAATTATTTAAGTACGAACTTTTACAGTATTGGGTAAGCTAAAACGTCTGTTTGTTTGCCTAGCGGTAATTAAGGTGTAATCGTTGCAACTGTCTCTATTCTTGCTAGCTTTGATAAAGTTGCTTGTTTGCGTGAATATCAGCCAATCAGTTTGTCAGAACGATGCCCCATAGATGGCAGCAACCGCAGCTACTTTACTTTGTTGCGTGGAAGCAGCCCTTTTCTAAACCTTGCCTCTAATGATATGTCTGAGGGTGAAGGTTTGGGGCTTTACCCTTTGAAGAGCTTCTTAATGTTATATTAGAGCGCACAGCAGCACTTCAAATTTCGTTGCTGTATGTGCACCTTGGAATGCATGGAGTATTAGGGTGAGAGACCCATTTCAGTTACTTTCCCCTTCATGTATCAGTATAGTGTCATGTAGTCATTTTTGTACCGACATGGCTGTTAGTGGCAGTCTTTCGGATAAAGGTGGCCTATCGCATTGAGGTGCCTTAGGCGCCCCCCCGACTACACATACGTTGAAGTGCCAGCAGTGCTTCCTGGTATAGACACCCCCTGACACAGACAACGACAAAACTGGGTGTAGCACTACATGACACGACGCATGAGGAAAACACACACATACATGTATTTTTGAAGACACCACTTTCGTATTCGAACTATCGAGCTTTTTACCTCCATCTGAAGATCAAACACGAGAAGACTTATTAAGAATTAGACGACCTAAACAATCTACCGGGATCAGTTACTCCAAATATGCCAGCTGCCTTGTTCGAGGATGGACGCCCAGCAACACGTAGAAATATAAAACATTAGCAGTAAAATATTGCCCAAAAGAGACAGAAAGACAGATTCCTAAAAACTGCTAAAGTCCCCCGAGCCAAAAAAGGTTAAACTTTAAAATCGGCAATGGTTGAGTAGTTATTCTTCTTTTAGGCATTAACAAAGTTATTTCTTAAAATTGAGCTGTTGTGGTTATAGTAAGCACATGTACTACACTAGCCTATAAACGAAGAGAGTGTATTTCTACCCGAGGTTCAGTTCAAACAAATAGCGGCACTAAATGAAATTAAACAATACTTTTTTTGCATTGCATCGTCGGCGATCGGGAAATATTATATTTTAAACATGTGAAGAATGATAACGTACGTACACATATTAAATTGCCTTAACGTACTATTATATAGATGTGTTAATACATAATAAATATGAATATAGAAATTATAACCACTACATCTTTTATTAAAACGCATCGCCATTGAGTATGCTTGTGTAAATCTTAACACGTGTTACTCTCACAAAAAAATGACTTTTAAAACTGCTTCATACTTTGCCACATCACTATAACCTCAACAACAATTATAAATCCTATATAACAATTTTCCGAACACTTATAAATTAATCAGGGTATATCATACACAACCTTTGACTATTTCGGCCGCGGTCATATCATTGTCAATTCTTCATTTTTATATTTCTAAAATTAGGAGTCTGGTAATTTTATTCTTTTTTGTCACTTCATTTCCGCGCTCGGATA
This sequence comes from Sepiola atlantica, assembly GCA_963556195.1. NCBI lineage: Eukaryota > Metazoa > Mollusca > Cephalopoda > Sepiida > Sepiolidae > Sepiola > Sepiola atlantica. The sequence goes on from OY744523.1 coordinate 3,269,966, forward strand.
TAGATACAAGAGAAAAACGATTAGAATATAAATTGATCGTTTCCATGCCATTCGGTTTAAAAAGGTCGATTATGATATACGAGCAATTAGCTAATAGGTTGAAAGTATTAATGCAACGGATTCAATTAATACCCTGCTATTGAACCTATTCAATTCGCGATGCTTATAATATTTCGAGCTAATGCGTGAAACGAATGCACTATTTAAAAAAATAAGCGACCGACGTAAATGTTAGTTTACATTAGGCGCGGAAGCCCAACAAGCCTGTTATGTAATACTGAAACGTAAACGTAAACGAAACTGCGATTTCAAAATAAATCGTTACGGAACAACCAACTGTGTTGACAACAGTAATCTTGATATTTCAAATTTAATCTTAATACAATACGTAAAATGTAAATTATGTACTAAGAAATTGCTCCCAACTAATCGTTCATAAAATTCACAATATTTTTTGGCAATCGATACATATTTTTTTCTTTAGTCATTGCTTGGCTTGTACACCAAGTTTCAATCATAAATATAAACCTGTATTTATTCTATAGCCGTTCAATAAAACCCTAACCCTAATCCGTACACTAACCGGTACCGTAAACGTAACACTTACCCTAACCCTAATCCTAAACCTAATTCTAACCTTAATTCTAACAGTAACCGTAACGGTAACCCTAACCCTAACAGTAACCGTAACCGTAACGGTAACCCTAACCCTAACAGTAACCATAACCGTAACGGTAACCCTAACCCTAATCCTAACAGTAACCCTAACCCTAACCCTAACCCTAACTCTAATTCTAACAGTAACCGTAAACGTAAGTGTAACCCCTAACCCTAAAACTAATTCTAGCAGTAACCGTAAATGTAACCCTAACCGTAATCCTAACCGTAACCCTAACCGTAATCCTAACCCTAACCCTAATTCTAACAGTAACTGTAAACGTAACCGTAACCCTAATCCTAACAGTAACCCTAACCCTAACCCTAATTCTAACCCTAATCCTAACCCTAATCCTAACCTTAATAATAACCGTAAACGTAACCCTTACCCTAAACTTTACCCTAACCTTGATACGACACACACAATTGTAAATAATTCTATGACACTTCTCTCTTGGCACTGCCATTGATTTGAGCTGTGATAGCACGTGCACTTTTGGAATTCGCAAGCGATTCTTTGATAGATATTGTCTTTGTGATCACACCACATATAAGTATCGAGGGTAGTAACATCGGGTAGTGACATCGGGTAGTAACATCGGGTGAGTGTGAATTGCATCCTTACTGATGAGAATATCATCAAAATATTCTCTAAAAAAGGATTAAATAAAGACTTGATCACATTCATGAATTAAACATTTTGGACAATTCGAGCACAAACTGATATTCTGCTACAACATATGGTTGAATTGCAGAAAGGCTTGTGTATTTTATTAAATATTTCATAAGTAGAATTTTCGGGGGTGATATTTCATTTCACATTTAATCTTCACATACCAACGAACATGTTAATAAACCGGTATTGTACGGGCCTGGATTTACGCCGGTCTATCGGTTGTCTGTCCAGTGCAGTTCTAGGAGGTGCACCCTCCCAGGCTTTGCCTTCTCACCCTTTGAGAAGGGGTTAGTTTATTGCTAATCGCCTGAGGCGCCCCTACCGGGGAATGCCGACGGGGCTGCCCAGGCAATTTTTAAATCGCCAGTATGCTCAAATTCTCAAGCGCTGGTTTTCCCCAACTTTCCCGACCTTGTGTCACATTTTACCTTGTAGGAGGAAGATAAATAGAACCAACGAAAATGTTATTTACAAACTTTGGCTGCACTGAACAAGACAATGGAATGCTAGATTTATGCTTGACAGATGAGACGACAGACAGACTCTCTTATGAGGATGCTTAAGCGCATTCAAAATGAAACATGGCTTTTGAATGTTCGCCTTCCAAGAGTAAAACTATTTTAAACTGAATTATGGATGACCGATGGACAGGTCTTATCATCGCTGTACGAGGACGTATATAATAAAGTACGGTTTTATAAAATCGTTACATGATCTTTGAAAACAAATAGTGTATATGCACCATTTCATGCACCTTGTTATAAAGTTCATTGTTTTGTTCGATAGTCTGAAGACGGGTATTACGAGATTCAATGCTTTTGTTTGCTGTCGATCGATTAAATCGTAGACAGTTTAATGTCTTCTAACCAATGTAACAAAAATGTCCATGTCTTTTAGGGATTAGTCTTGTGTAAGAAGACAATGAGAAACGGACGCTATATCTCATAGAGATGCTGGCTCATTAGTTTCAAATCTTTACAAATACAAAACCGGATTCAACTTTACAATACTTCATGTGACCCCATCCAAAAACGAGACCAGATTCTCATCTTAGAATTTGAAGAAATACAATTATTAATCGGTAAGGATATATATATATATATATATATATATATATATATATATATATATATATTCAGGCAAACATTATAAAATAACACGGAGTGGTTTTGTTTCATGCGACTTTTTTTAATTTTTTCAATTTTCCGAATTGTCCATCTAATGTTTCGGTCAAATTGATGTAAATATGATCCATGGGTTTCCTGTTCCATTCTTTTTTATTTTTTGCAAGTACGTTCGATTTGAATCGTCAAATCATCCTCAGGCGGTATTAGTTTTAGTGTCTTTACAAATTATGACATATATATACTCGAAATCCGAGGTTTCGAATCGCATGACCAGTAGTGAATAGGCATATTTCTATGCTGAAGAGTCATGATTATAAAGAATCAAACGTATACGTACATAGATAATAAACAAAACAAATATGTATTATATATATATATATATATATATATATATATATATATATCAGGTTGATACAAGTAATAGGTGTTTTAATCTATACTTTCTGTAATATCCGAGAATGTTCTAAATTGTAAGATCACTGAAGTTGTATTACAAGCTTCAGAACATATATATTATAGGTTTCTTTCAATGATCAAAGAAAAATAATCTAAAACCTTACTTTTTACTTGATTTTACGTAATCGAACTTCACGTCTGTACTTTCAATCTGTTTGCTTTCATATGTCAGCGAATACCTGAAATTTCTCTTTGTCACGTCGACAAACAAAACAGATTTTTTGATACGTTTACATTATATTTTTGATTTTTTAATGTTTTTTATGTTTATTTTTTGCAAATTCAATGCTTTTATAAATTCTTACGCGCGTTTCACAGCAGAAATTAAGAGGAATATGTTATATTCTTCCCAACTCTGTTGCTCATTGAGGAGATTGTCCTTTCATTATCAACAGAAAAGATATATAAAAAGTTCAAAATAAGCTGTTGACAAATGTAACACAAGTGAAAATACATGAGAAAGTAACATGAAAAATTGTGAGAAAATCAGTGATCCTTCCACCCTCACACCAACCCTAAACCAAAACAAGTAACACTTAGTTGTAAAACCTTCACACGATACTCTCAGCCGTCTTCTACTTTACAGGAAAGGCAGAACTATGACTTCATTTTGTATATATATATATATATATATATATATATATATATATATATATAATAATGGTAATAATCCAGGTAAAAAATATCCACAGGGTGGTAATCAAGAGTATTTTACCCGGGTTTATAAAAAGTGCTCAATATCAAAACAGAGCTTTATATATGATATTTTTTTATTTACACAGACATGTACAAAATCTGCGACACTGGCATGTCGATGTTATCGATCAACAGTTACTATAAACTGAGATCTCATCAGGGAGAGTTAGAATCCGATCTTAACCTCAGATCATATTTGGTTCTCTCCAAATATGATCTGAGGTTAAGATCCGTTTATTGTAACTGTTGATCGATAACATCGACATGTAAGTGTCGCAGATTTTGTACATGTCTGTGTAAATAAATAAATTATCATACATATATATATATATATATATATATATATATATATATATATATATATAGAGAGAGAGAGAGAGAGAGAGAGAGAGAGAATATATATGTTCGTTTTTTGTATGGTTTATGGACACGATTTATTTGCATTACCTTTATTCTTAAAACTAGCACTTATTAAATAAATCCAGAATATGCAACTCTTCTGTGAAGCAGTTAGAATTGTTAAAAGTTGAATGAAAACACGGTTATACAAATCAAACTTTCTATAGTTTACTAATATATAATCTGGTGTTTAAAAGACTAAACATCCAGTGAGCTTTAACTTAAAAAAAACTACAATTCATGATGTATATATTTAAATATATATATATATATATATATATATATATATATATATTAGAAATATTCATGACATTCTCTACCTCGTCTCTAACGGCTTTTCCTGCATACTTTTTTTACTAGTTCAACAACAACTGGTATATATATATATATATATATATATATATATATATATATATATATATATATGATGTTATATATATATATATATATAGGTATATATATATATATATATATGATCATCACAATACTTGGCACATCAAAGTTATATAGTGTGTAATAGTCTAGCAAACACGAAAAGCTATAACTGCGCCTATCAGTGAGAGTTGTTGTACTAATTAAACAAAACTTTAATATTCAAATGTTTTAAAAACTAGTTATTAACATTAATTATAAAACCAGTAAGATGTTAAGATTTAACCACAATAACTTTTATTTTCATACTTCAGATTATAAGGTAAAACCCTCACTTGGCCAACACTTTAGGGATGTAACAACAAATAAAAACACTCGAATAATTAAATGGAATATAAGTAGAAACACTAGCACATGTAGATCTCTAAAAACACCCTGTTACATTTGCCTAAACGAAACGCTTGGGATTATTAGATTTTGCGTTAAAAATGAAACTGATTTATTGTAGGAATTTTAAGTTACACCTTCTTAACTCGCTATATATAATCGCTCAGACCTATAGTACTGCTACATACATGAGTTATTATTACTATAAAGTTTTACCTATAATTTATATATTACCTTATAACATGGATACCCTCCATGTAACCCTTTATCTCCCACATATCATATTTTATTGTATTTGGTATAATTATTCGTTTACTAGTTTAATAATTCATATAGCTGTTTTGCGGTGGGCAGTGGTATTTATAGTATACCCAGATTATATATACTATATAGTTATATACATTTTCTTGAATTTATTGAATTACTATTGCTACAAATACTATTTTACTCTTATTATTGTTATGTTACCTTATTTATCTTATGGCGACGATGTATAGTAAAGGATGCTTCAAAACCTTAAAAATGGCGCGACAAAAACTGGCGACGAAGTACAGTAAGACATTCTTCAGAACCTTAAAATAGACTATCACAACTAGCCACAAAATATATTCAAGGCTTTTTTGAGAATCTTAAAAAGGGACAGACGTGGAGAAATCTACGGCAAATTTACACGACAAAGTCCTTGTGCTAAAAATTTGGTTAGGGTTTAACCAAAGTAGATTTCTTTTTTATTACGAAGAAACCAACTTATTTTCTCTGAAAGAAAGAAGCTCAGTGTTTCTTTTATTAGCTATGCCGGCAAGGGAATACATTATAATTTTTAATAAGGGAATACATTATTATATTTTTTAACCATAAGAGAAAAAGTCCAGCCGGTGAAAGAAAAATCAGAAACTTATTGTTTTTTTTTACTAAAGTGCTGAATGTAAATTCTACAGTTACGTCAAAATCGTACTAAAAGTGTGGTTTCATGATAGAATAATAAAAAAGGGTTGTATACACTATTTCCCTTTTTAAAACTAAGATTACGTTATCATCGTAAAAGAAAAACACTTTAAGAAAGCGATATTCTATAAAGACACATTTTTAACATGGATGATTTAAAACCACATGACAGAACTCGTGATATTCCACACAGAAACGTAAGAAAGATTTCAAAAACTTCTACTGCAACAAAATCAAAAACTATTAAAACGAAGAAAAAGAAGCTGAAGAAAGACATCTGGAACAAAATAAAATAATTATACAAAGAATTAAAAGATTATACAAACAATGTCTAACATGGGTCAAAGTAACGAAGATAATGATGCTTTTTTCTCAGAATGCCGTTCGGAGTGCTGGCAATTTCATTTATTACCCGGACGAGCATAAAACATTCGCTTCATATTTAAATATGTTTCAGGATCTATACGAAATAGATTGTGAACATTGGTCCGACTCTAAAATGATTTACCTTCTTCTCCGAAAATTAGAGACTAAATTTGTGGACTTCATTTTACACCGAAAAGCTAGCGAATAGACTGTTTCTGAAGCTGTAAAACTTTTAACCTAATTATTTAGCCATGAAACTTGTTTGTTCTACAAACGGTAGAAGTGTTTTAATTTACTACTAATGGCGAACACTAAGCAACTTTCATGTTAATGGTTGAACACACTGTGACGATTTCAAATTAGCTGACTAACCGTGGATTACTTTGACTGTCTACTTTTAGTGACAGGACTTGTACTACGAAAATACGTAGAAATCAGACGTAGGGTTCTAAACGAGTAGGAAAGTGAACACAGTCTAACATTACAGAAATTAGCCGAAGACTGTCAGAGATTTCTAAGTGTGAAACAAAGTCCGAAATACATTGAAGCATCAGGCATTGCGCACATACGAAAGATACATCATGAATCACATTTCAACTCTATTTCAACAAAAACTCAAAATAAAAACAAAAATAAAAGGTTATGTTCACGCTCTTACAAAAACAAGCTAACCTAATAAAACAGGATAAATTACCGCTTACAACCTGTTTCCGTTTTAAAGCTCTTCATTGGGTAACGGATCCTACATACCGTTGTAAAACTTGTCTTACTTGTAATAAAGTCGGAAACACACGATTTCACATTGCAGAACTTATAGAGGGAATAAAACTCGGCTTAAATCAACCAAAACGAACGAACATGATGTCAGAATTATGAGAAAATATGTACAGGTAAAAATCCTGATACAAAATGTAAAATTACAATTTATTCTGGTTCAGACGTGCCCATTATCAACGTGCTTGTTGGAAAACCGACCATGCTGAGAATCCACCAAAAGGCTAGAACGGTAACGGTGAAAATATAAAATCCAACATTACTTTAATCAGAACTACCAACAAGTAAAAATATTTGTATTAAAAAATACTAACAATTTATTCGGCGCAGACTTGATGCCGCGGTTTCACTTTTTCGGTCAGAAAATCAAAAATTCGACAATCAAGACAGAAAAACCAAGAATCAATTTGTTTCACAGATTAAAAATCGTATGAAATAAATTGTCGGCGGAAATTAAAGCACATAATTACACAAAATTATCGCTGAAAATAGCGAAAACTAAACTGAAAGAAATAAAGTCAAATTTGTTGAATAACCAGTTGAAGATTAAAGGGAGTAAACTCATGAGTCGCTAACGTTGAAACTAAAAAATGTCTTAACAGAGCTAAAGACTATAAAAGAAAATTGACTTTCTTTGAAGTTGAATGTCGAAAGAAAATAAGACATCTTTTCAAAGATTAACGATGTGCTCCAAGAGAAGAGGTCTAGAATTAAAAAGCTACAGGATATCAAATCTTATTTTGATAGAGGTTTCAGTTCTCACAAAAGATACACCTAAAAAAAAAGTAGGGAACGACTGTCGGAAGACACTGACAGCACTCTACTGGAAGATGCTATGGTTACCAGATAATACACTTTCGACATACAGCTACCTCAGGCAACCTCAGAAAAACATTAACCCAACAAGGAAACGACATTGTGACTCCAGGTGAGGTTAGGCTTGGGACGGGGGGTATGTCACTTTACTTATACGGACTACTTGAATTTTTCCACTCACCATAAATACTGGGAGAACCAGCCCCTAAGTGTTGTATCCACCTCAGCCTTACAGGAACAGGGCCATTGCGGTGGCATTTTATCTGTCAGGCTGACGCATTTGTCCTGGGTCGTCCGTAGAGATCGACCCTCCCAGGCCTTGCCTCCCTACTTTTGGGTTAAGTAAGTTTATTACTTACTGGCCGAGGCGTCCCGACAATAGAATGCCGGCGGGGCCTTTCTATGCAATTCTTGAGATGCAAGAGTGGCCCTTTTGTATCTGTATTAGTATGTTTATTATTAGTAGTATTAACGGTATTAGAATTAGTGTTCTTCTTTTTTATGATATTATTAATGGTGTTTGTTTTGTTTTTAGTATTTGTATTATTTGTCAGCATTTTTGTTACAAGGGGTGTTCAATAAGTAATGTCTATAACCCATTTCCCCTAGCAGTTGATTAATGAAACTTGGCACAGTTATGAGTCTTTCTCTACATAGGAACCACCCAGAGTTATGCCTTTCTCCAATCGTTTGATGCAGCTCTGGACACCATATTTGTAGAACACCCCAGGTTGGTCCTCCAACCATGTCGTAACTTCAGAAATCAAGGCTGCATCATCTGGGAAACGCTTTCCTTAAAAAAAAAACTTCATGGCTGGGAAGAGATGAAAGTCAGAGAGTGCAAGGTAAGGAGAGTAAGGGGTGGGGAGGATTTCATAGCGACACGCCCGCGATCTGATCTGCCGACGTGAGTTGTGAACCGCAGGAGGAGGATATATTTGCTGATCTTGCCCCGCATTTGATTTTGATAGCTTCTCTTAATTTCAGGAAAAGTGAAGCGTAATAGGCCTATATAATTGTGGTACCCTTTGCCAGGAAATCTGTCATAACTACTCTGTCCTGGTCCCAGAAGATGTGAGCATGACATTGCCAGCGGAGGGCTGCACCCTTGCGTTCTTTGGAGGTGGTGAGTACACGTGCTTCTACTGGGCTTTGTTCTCTGGCTCATAGTGATTGGCCTAAGTTTCATCCTGTGTAATCAGTCTTTTGATAAACTTTGACTCATCTTCTTAGCACATCTCCAAATTCAGCCTCGATCACTCGACGCATTCTTGCTTCTGGAAAGGTGTGAGAAACCTGGGAATCCATCTGCCAGACACGTTATGCATGTGTAAATAGTCATGAATGATAGTTTCCCCACACGCTGTACTAATCTTGACCTCTTGGACTGCTTGGCGAATAGTAATGTGTCGATCTTCTAATTAGCAGCCAGAACTTGACGGACAGATGCCTCAGCAATGGAAGACTTCCGGCCATGTTTGAATTCACGATGCCACCGTTTTACAATGTAATATGATGGGACATCATCATCGTAATGTTCTTTCATCAAAAGACTCCTTTAGTGTGCGTCCTTTCAAATACAAAAACCGGATCACTGCACGACACTAAACTGGCTCCATTTAACACCTGCCTCATTTCAAACACCTGTAAATCAGAAACCACAATTAGTTCAGACGTGTTGTTTGCACCATACCTCCTACAGATATAAATCATTATACATGCAAAATTTCATCTAGGTCAGACAACTGGAAGTGGGTCTGCAGCATTACTTATTGAACGTCTCTCGTAGTAATAGTACTATAAGCATTATTATTAGTAGTAGTAGTAGCATCAGCATTACTATTAGTTTTTTAGTAGTTTTTTGTATTAACGACATTTTTAGTTATTATTATTATTATTATTATTATTATTATTATTATAAGTTATTATCATTATTATCTTATTTACATTGTTATTCAACTTAATTTATCATATCTTCATCTGTAACAACGTTAGACAAACTTTTTTTTAAAATCCTGTAAAAGAGAAAGGGACTTGTGACAGACAGCAATAGACAAATCTTGTCCTGATTGAGATGCTATTCTCATTGTAGTCACTAAGTTGATCATTTAACATGCTTAGAATAATGCGTGACCGAGTTAAAGTGTGTCACTTAGCGTCTACATAGGATTTAAGCAAATTAAAACACTACAATCATGATTTAATAAACATATTAAAATCCTCTATAAATTAAACTTCATAGTTTTAGCCAATTCAATAACAGATCTAAAACTTTTAGTGATTAATTTATTTAAACTCTATTACAATCTCACTATTAAACTCTTGCGATATTTACTTCTGCTAGATTTTGCATTAACTTATTGGGATATGAACAACATATACTATGCATTTCTCCGTGCGGACGAGGTGCGGGGATTGGTCAGATGTCCACAGGTGGTACTTATAGCAGTGCCCAATATTCGAATCTTATTACTCTTCGCGAATACAAAGTATATATATATATATATATATATATAAGTTAAAGTGCAGGGGAAATACACAAACAAGAGATTTGACCGGTTTCTTCATGTTAGCGAACGTCTTTTTCTGAAGACGTTCGCCAACACGAACGAAACCGGTCAAATCTCCTGTTTTTCTTTTTCTCCTGCACTTTAACCTGTTTTCCGTTTGTCATTTTTCACACATTTTGTCCACCACGGCTTTTCATTTTCATGAAGTATCGTGTACCTTACCCCATATATATATGTATATATATATATATATATATATATATATATATATATATATATATATATATATATATATATATATATAGTATGAGAATTCATACTTGGAAACGTTAATGAAATGGCCATAACAAAAATAATATTTTGAACAAATATTTTGAAAACCTGGATGACGCATTTATTTATGTTTTTTTAATAAATCATTTATTTGCTTTTAAAATTTGAGTACTTTCGGTGATATACACCTTTGTCAAATGTATAATCATAGTTTGTTCCTCTTTCTTTTTCGTTTAATCCTTCCTCATTGAGACATATTTATCGCAGTCAAGTTGAAATTCGTCAGGATGTTACCGACGATTAATGTGGATATGCCGGTGTGTGTAGCACGCGGTTACGTTAATAAGATGACATGAACACTCACACTTAGAAGCGTTGATGAAATGGCAATGATAATGAGAATATTTTGAAAAAATATTTTGAAAACCTGGACAACGCATTTATTATTGTGTGAAGTACGCGGTTACGTGAATATATATATATATATATATATATATATATATATATATATGTATATATTGTATAATTAGGCAACATTCGTTCTTTTATACATATATTGTGTAACAGGAGTGCCAACTTCTGTTTATTCCTTTTGTGATCCAATCTTTCTATTCGTCGAACGATAGATCTTGATCTATTTACCATGGAGTGTAGGAAATCTCCATATTTGACGCAAATGTTTTCGACCATCATTGGTCCTCTTCAGGTGGATTATTGATCAAAGCACAATAAAATGTGTGAATTTATTAAGAAGACGTTTCCATGTGATTACAACCATTTAAAACATTCAACAGCATTTCAACACGCCTTCGCACCCCTCATCATGGTTGATGTTGGGCTTTTTAATTGATGTTCAATCAATTAAAAAGCCCAACATCAACCATGCTTCGATATGGGAAGGCGAATACCGCAAAATGACACAGCAAGGATGGATGTACTACCGGTTAAGATATTTCTAAAATTATCTTTAGGGATGTTATGTGCTGTAAGGTGTTTGTAAATGGCGCTTCGAGGGGAAGTCAGGTGGACAGTAAATCGACATGAATTACAATATACGTGCTGTTGCCAGAGACACATTCTCCTATAGGACATTTGATCTATCGTTCGACGAATAGAAAGATTGGATCACAAAAGAAATAAACAGAAGTTGGCACTACTGTTCAACCAGATACGTATATATATATATATATATATATATATATATATATATATATATATATATAAAATATGGGTTGGTCGTTCAATTTTTTTATCAAGACTAACGAGCCAACGCTCTTTTCTTTCGGCACCGGAATTTGAATCATTACTGCCAACAACAACAGAGCTGAGACATCGCACCAAAGACGTTTATCAAAGGAATAAGTTTGTTTATTCTTGTTTTTGATGAAAAAAAAATGACTCAATACTGGTCACCCCTGATGATGGAATTTTATTCCGAAATCAATAGGATTAATGTAAAAAAAAATGATGAATTAATCTTGTATAGCTAATGGCTTATATTTCAATTTCATATATATATATATACATATATATATATATATATATATATATATATATATATATAGAGAGAGAGAGAGAGAGAGAGAGAGAGAGAGAGAGAGAGAGAGAGAGAGATACGGCACAATCACGTTGACACACCGGTTTCCGTTAGATCACCGAAGTTAAGCGGCGTCGAGCCTGGCCACTACTAAATTGGTGACCATTTGGGAATACCAGGTGCTGTATGTGCTTTCTGCTTATCTCGGCATTGTTTCCAGTCGTCTTGTATTACTACTTGCCATTGGAATCAAGCAATGCCGACTCAGGAGACGGTTGTTGATGATTGCGCAACCCTTGCAATTACAAACTCACGCGCGGGCAGCCCCTGGTGGGGAACTCATACGTCGAAATCGACGGGAGAGTCCATCATATATACATACATATATATATATATATATATATATATATATATATATATATATATATATATATATATATATTAGTGATGAGACGATTTCGAAATGTTACCCAATATTGATACAATTCCGGATTATATACTATTACTGATGCGATTGATTTTTTTTTATTTCTAAATATTTGATAAGATATTTGTTGCTTTTTATAAATATTCAAATTACTCTGAAATCTCCGTGTAATTCCCATATATATTTTTGCAAACGTAAAAAATACACTTAGAGAGAGTTTTTAACACGTGCAGATCTTTGTAAATATTATTTTTCGAAAGTTTTCCTTGAAATTGATTTATTTCTCTTTGAAACAAGCCGATTGCATTAGTTCGTCGTTAGTTGACAAAATGCTATTTTAATTTCTTCATAAACAATTAGAAAATAGTCGACGATTGGTATGCGTAATAACAAGACAGTGTAGGAACAGAATAGTTAACAAAGCCCTTTTAGAGATGTTCACATAATTCTTTTTATGTCCGACTGGCAAGGACATGATAACATGTGTAATCGCTTAAAAAGTACCCCTCAATACACGCACATAATTAAATTTCCAGAGGAAAATAAACATTTTCGGTCAACTGCTCTAAAACTCTCGAATGTCTCGCAAATAGTAGCTCATTTTTATTAAATGTATGCGTTACACTGATTTCCCACTCTAAATTCTAACTAATCATTTTATATTCACGGTGTTCAGTAAAAGAAAGTAGAACGTCACTGTTTAGGAGGTGGATGTTTAAGCGGTGACCAGAGCAAAGCCCACCGAGAAAAAGAGCACCCGAATAATCCAAACACGGACTATCAACGAAAAAATAATTTAATTTTTTAAAATAAAGAAAAATATCGTTTTATGTTGAATTTTTAAAAATTATTAATAAATGTTTATCATTAATATTATGTTCCTTTTTTACTTACTGCATTCTTATTAAATTATCGGTGTTTTTTTTGTATTTATAAAACTTATTTTGTGAAAGAAAATAAGGAATTGTTAGAGCTTTGCGCCCTATGCAAATTCACCCCAAAAGAATTATGTATCACATGTAAAAAGCCTGAGAAACTCAGTGGTAGACATAAATAAAATCAGTTTCGCATATAAATTTTACGCAAAATGATTACCACTTTCGAACCAGACAGCGTACTAAGGACATGCACCACATTTTGTTTGTTTAAAAATCCTGGCCATGTTAGTATTCCTGATCCAACTGTAGTATAAAATATATCATTGTCATAAAAAACACCTTTCCTTTCTATTAATAACCTTACATCCGGGTGGTAATACGAAAACTAAAGCGAGTGAGTGTGAATTTATTACTTTTCCAGTCAGACTTAAGATTCATGGTACAAAATTTAGTTTACTGCTCTGAAAAGTTAGAGTGGCCCGGAAATGGAGGATCATTTTGCTTTAAATTTATATGCACAGTAAACACCCCACTCTAAATTCTTAAATAATTGTTTTCAGTGTGTTTACACGTAATCGCCTGAAAAAGTAGAATCTCACTTTTTGAGGTAGGGATCTTCGTTGACGTGTAAGTATAATTTATAGTTTAATTTGATGAACTTTTTAATGTTGTCCTTTTGTTGTATTTTTCTTCCAATTAATCGACTTCTATCATTATTACTGGTGCCATTTTTACCTAAATTGAGTGAAAATAGCTATTTTACAGGTAGTTTAGCAGACATATGTTTGAAAAGTCCCCATAAGTTTAAAATTGATTTAATTAATTTCAAAGAGAAATAAGCATTAGATTTAAAGAATTTAAAACCGATAAACATTAATTATTTCAGTGGTGACCATACAACAGCAATGGTAAAGTGACCATACAACAGCAATGGTAAAGTCAGTGCCAGCAAACAAATCTCATTGTTTTACTGTGAACTCTCTGAGAGACGTCATGAAGACGTTTTGCAAAAAAGTGCGAAAACAAATGTGAACATTGCAAAATGTTTCATGAGGGAATAGGCGATACTAGCACTTGAATATTTACTTTGTTTCCCATAATTTACACAAAAAAAAAACTATAATTAGACTCGGAGAGCAAATGCTAAATCCAGGAATAGGACTTCTAATCTGCGATCCTGTGGCCTTTGGTCTTATGTTGTAAATAAACAATATTCTAATAAATAAATACCTTGTGTTTGTTTCAATTTTGATTGTCAACAAATAAAAATTCAATAAATCGCTTTTCGAATCGGAAATTAGGCTAAATTTGTCCTGATTCCGATACCCCAAAATGTTTTGATTTCCGAAGCCGCCATTCGAATTAATAGAACTTAAATTATATATATATATATATATATATATATATATATATATATAAGTATTAAAGGCGATTGGTGTAGAAGTAGGTATGGGTGTGCGTGTAGGTGTTAGGATACACTAATGAGAATTGTAGGATGAAAAACTATGGTAATTGTAAACACCTACTTCTCCATTCCGTCTCCATCTGATTTTGATGTTTCCAAGACAGTTCAAATATTCTTATGTTTTTAAATGACGAAAGGCAAAATATTTTTTGTATAAATGGCTTAAAATATTTGTTTGAGTTTTCTATTTTTAACTATATATATATATATATATATATATATATATATATATAACAGTAATACATGTTGCTTATATTAATGCTTAACTTCTGTTTCAAGGCGTATCCATTAATCGGTATTAATCAAATCATCAATGCCTTAAAACGGTTTAAACAGCCAGCTTACTTTTACTAATACACTACTGTTTAAGTTAGGGTCCATCGACCTGCATTAAATATTGAATGTTTGTTGTTAAGGAAATCGCTTCAGGCATGACAGCACTTTATGTAAGGAGCTAAAAAATATTACTTCAAGCCAACGATAAGTATAAGATGAATAGATTTCAACCCAGAAAACAGCAATTTTTCCCCCTTATTCCCCTTTGTCAGAAACATCGCTCATGGAATGTTAGCACAAAACAATAAAAGCGAAAGTTACGAGACTGTCGAAAGTAAAACACTAATAGCGGTGTAAATATCTATCTGAAAAGATAAACAGTATTTTGATGTGCATCATGTTTTGCTTCGGTTTTTATTTTGTTAATTTTATTTTCATAATATATATAAATATATATATATATATATATATATATTATTTTAGAGGTGAAAGATGAGACTAACACATTGTAAAGATACAAAGAGCTTCATATCCTTAATCCAAGGATTTTCAAAAATAAACTCTTCTCATTAGAGGATAGGGGAAAAGCCGTAATGTAGTTGTAAATATTATCGGTAACGGGAGGTTAAATAATTCAACATTTATATATATATATATATATATATATATATATATATATATATATATATATATATATGTTACATATATTTAATTAAGGAGTGTATTTTTTTGCTAGTGTAGAAAATCAAACGATTATCCAAAATAAATTTGAAACTAATATCATGAAAATGAGTTATTTAAATGTTTTTTGGGAAGTTTATAAACATGACATTTTCTGTTAGTTCTGGAATTTAGGCAGACATTTAGAAGATATGATACGTAAACTTTTTTCAACAGGGAGAATCAAAAATAATGTAAGTAGTAGAAAAACATTTTTAAAGGGAGTTAATGCTCTTACTTAGTCTCACATTGATATACCGACTGACCGTTTTTGGAACACCATTTTTTTTGCTGTAAATAAGGAAGTGATTATATAATGAGGAGAAAACTCCGAAATTACACATATTTATTATTCAAATTGAATTATTGAAGTGATGCTTAGTGGGTGTACATTTTACTATATGAATGTGAGTTAATAAACACGGGAATCTTTTACAATAATCAGCAGAGTCGCGAACGAGGTCCAAAAAAAAAAAACGAGAAAGGGTTTAAAAACATAGATTTGCAACAAGTAAAGTTGACCTACGTCCAGAATATACATTTTTCTACTTATCTGTGTAATTTGTTTGTATTTTTACGTAGTATAAATTGTTTTTTATTAGATGTAAAAAAAAAATTCTTGTTTTTTTTTACATCTAATTTGGCAAAAAAGAAAATGGCCGCTCGCCCTCTGTTTTATTAGGTAGCCCCCTTAAATCAGCCATCTTGTTTTGTGCGCTGTTCGTGTGCCGAATACTTTAATTTATAATAAATAGCAATTGAAACGGGTTAAAAATATTTTTAATAGGTGGAAATGACACAGGTAAGTTTTAAAATAACTTTTATCGCCTACAGTTACTTTTATTTGTTGAATATTTGTTTTTGAGCGTTTTTACTCTGCTGATTATTGTAAGAGATTCCCATAAACACATATATGAGAAATAATTTGAATGAGTAAAGTTATTCAAGAATTAATTATTGATTTATATTTTACAATTTAAAGAAGAGGATTCACTAATTAATTTGAGGATTCATGTCGGAGCTTGAAACGACGTCTTTACAAATGTTCGTCACTGTTGGAATCAAATCTGACAAGTTATCTCCCTTTAATATATCCCATCATGTTCTAGGTAGAAATGCGCTACTTAACACCCTCCCTATGAACTTATCTCTTGCGCAATTGTAATTTACAAAAAACAGGGTCAAAAGAAGTTCTTTATTATGAAAACCTTGTCGAGCAGCTAAAGCTTGACAGACCGATGTAAATTTGATTTCAGACTAGACTGATATAGATTGTCCTTTGGAAATAGCATACATTGACGCGCAGGAAAATAAGATCAGTCCAGCGTTTACGATGAAAATATTTTAAATTAAAAGTTGAGCAAACGAGGGACACACAGACAGAGCGACAGCCATAGGCTCTTAAAGAGATACATGGACGAATCTCAAAGCAGAAAGGCGCGAGCATGTTTCAGGGAAATAATATAGAATTGAATAAAGTGTTTATTGTCCTCTTCTCCTTCTTCTCTTTGTGTTGGCTGCCAAGGGGCGCCGTTTGTTCAGGCGAGAATCAAAGCGGAATAGTTAAACTGGTCTCTACAGAGTGCGTCATGTGTTGTGCAATGAACCGTGCGCTTCTCTAGCAAAATCATGAAACAGTTTCTGAAACGCTGATCGATTGGCAGAGATATCAAATTTTGAGGGTGACTGAATTTACCATGGAAATAGGATCCGAACAATAGAAATATGGAAATTTCGTCAACATATTCATTATGTTGTATCGTTTGATTTGGTTATTTAAGTTCGTCTTCGATTCTTCGTAAGTGAATTATTTGTTGTCGATTGGTTAGTCACACAAGTGTTTTTACTACATTTAAATTTTTTATATAAAGCCTCATAAAAGTTGGTACATCGACTGTGTTAACATCCTTAAACGTGTGTCTAGAATATTGGTTGCGTACATTCAAAGCTTTTACGATATTGTTCGATATGTTCAATCAGTATAGATGTTAGAACACAGCTGTTAGGCGTAAAGGGCTGTAAAGTTATCTATATTCAGATACCTCTGATTTTTGTAAAATTTTACAATAGCTATTACATAATAATTCTACGATTATAACATTTATTTAAGATGACAATGTTTTTTAATTTCTATATCTTTTAAAAAACATACTTCGTATTTTCAAAAAAAGAAATATTTGACATAGAAAATATTCCATCTCAAACCCTGTAACTTTGAAGGGAGTCATTTCTTCCAAATATGTTTTCATTTGTTTGTATTAAAACGATCGTTCATTGATAAGTCCTATTGTTCCTTTGACAAACCAACTAGACCAACACAATGTCGCCCATCTATGTTAGCAAATGTCAGACGGTGAGCCAAGCAACAAACCATTATTATCTCATTCAGTATTATCATCAATATAACCGTCATCACATAAACGCATCATTTCACACACATATTGCAACATGTGTATGTCTTCGCTAAATTGACTAATTTCATATTTTATTATCAGGTCTTGTCACATCTAGGCTGGTGCATCATCCACTAGTCTCTCTTATACAAGGTCCAAAAAAGGAGTCGCCAACTTAATAGGTCCCTCACTATGAACTTAGCTTCAGCCCCTATTCCATCGCCACAATGTTGCATCCTTGTACTTGTTTTACAACTACTTCAATGGATTGTGCTCCGATAAATTGGCTACTCTGGTTCCCCCTCGACGTAAATATACTAGACCAACTCGACAATCAGCTAAATCCCATCCATTCACTGTAGAGATCCACAGATGCCAGAAATCCTTCTTCTCCAATAGCTTCTTTCCTCGTGATGCCGACCTCTGGAACTCTCTCCCTAATCCCTGCTTTCCCGACTGAACCGACATGCAGAGGTTTAAAACTAATATAAACAGACACTCGCTACACAGCTCGCAACTTAGGATGACACCCAAAACCTACACCCTAACTCTCAGTAACCCCTTACGTCTACAGTTGCGGCTTGTCTTGTTTGGGGTGAAATTTTTTTTAAAAAGGGTCTTAGTTATACTTTAAATAATATGTAATGTATTTAGTAGATAATTTGTGTACTGATTCAATTAAATGTTGTTAGAATGATTGCTGGATCTCTGTTAATAACTCATTCGAAAATATGATTGATGCTTGAATAAAGAACAACGGGACTAAAGACATAATAACGTATACAGTGTTATTAGATTAAATAGACATTACAATGCGACGAGTTACTAGCAATACGAAATAGCCCACCCGCTTTCTGTCGCTCATAAAATTTGATTGCTCTCCACATCTTTCTTTTGTGGGTTAATTATTTAGTATATGTATTCGCGAGAAAAATAGGCTGGAAATGAACCAGCAGACAAACATTCACATGGAGAGATCAAGTAATCAAGAATTACTGAGATTTCTAACTATTGAAACGGAAGTGAATATAATGGAAACGGAAGTTACGTAATGCAAGAGAAGTATTGATTTATGGTGTTAGTCGGAATGATCAAGCAGTAATAAGATCTTACATGTGAATTCGCGTGAACACGGGACGATCACGAACATAAACAACAGATTGTCTAATCGACATGGTGTTTGTTTTGATTATGGCTGTATGTCTTTAAAAAGAAAATAATGTCGGTAATGAGTGTGATTTCAGCTCGTTGCCGATACAAAACACCCAAGTTTGATCGAGAATATTGACGAACAATACAAGACTTATCTTAAGTAAAATTAGCGCCTCAATAATTCGACACATTCAATGTAGATATTAAAAATAGTTCCGGAACAAAATGAACACTCTATCAACCTCCACGTCTCAGTATGTACGCTTTCTTTTGTTGTTATTCTAGCGCAAGTCGTAACATACAAAGCGTCACCAAAAGATTAATAGTGTTTATGGAAACATGTTTCCTGTTCTTCAGTCTTGCTACGTGATTCCGTGAATGCTCATTTGCCAAATTGCAAAGGTCAGAGCGAGCATCTTAATATCGTGTCCGTAAGTGACTGTAATGTTGATCACACATCATTTGTCTATTAAACTTCATTCTTCGAATGATATCATTGTGGCTATTACTCTTTAGCACATCAACTGATATTGTATGCATGTGTTACATAATGAATGCTATAAGTTTGAATGGAACAGTTTGAGTGAAACCTAGGTGTCAAAGGTGACACTAGACACGGAAGTTGATAATATCCCGTGATTTTTTGAGAGAGAGTTTTCTATCTCTTCCTGGTAACACTTACAGACAAAGTAGTAGTGAAAGTCATCGTTCCTTATTCATTCCCATTTAACATGACCCGGGTACAATGTAGCTAGGCGAATCGAGAAACAAGATGTTCGTCTATCTATCTGTCTGTCAACCTATCTCTTTTCGAAAATGTAGTTCACATGTTAAACTTCTTGTATCTCTTTCACTCTGGTGCTATGAATGGTCCAAGTTAATGGTCTACATTAATAACACGTTTTTGATAAACATCAGCGTCCGAGTGATTTTGTTTACAGACGGAAAAGTTTCTCGTTTCCCGGCGACAACGGGTGTATAAGTTGTTACACGCCTCGTTAAGCAAAAAACAAACAGGTATGTGGTTTTAAATAAAAAAATATAAACAAATAATACTGATATAAACTAAACGTTTAATTTAAAAAAAATAATAATAATTACATCAGATGCAATAAATAATAATAACTAAAAAATAAAATACAACAATTTACAAAATAAATGCAGCGAAATAAAATCCATAAATATTTTTGTTTATTTTCCGTTTCTGTAGCTTCGTTTTGTTTTTTCACCGTTTCCATCGTGTTATTGTACTAACTTATGTTCAAATAATACCGAGCCAATATTGCTCCAATTTTTCAAGCCAATCGAATTCATACAGACGTTACAGTTGTTCCCGTAACGGATACTTATTTACACGCGTAATACTTCAACAGTTGTGTTTTTTTTGTTTATGCTACGCTGGGAACGACTTAGTAAGTCGTAAGCTCAATGAGACGTGATGTCTCCCTGTTTAGTATTGTCAGTAGCGTCGTTCTCTTTCTTCGTCCTCTGTTATTGTCAGCTATTGTAATAGTAGTCATTTTCTTCTACTTTAACACTCATCGTAATATCACTAAAAAGCATGCATTTTTCTGTGTACTATTCATACTATTTGGTTTATTTATTTTACTTTTTGACAAATATATAAGTTCGTATCACATAGAAAGTTCATATAAACGATTGCATGATATGTATATGTTCCCGGACATCGCCCGTATGTAATGAGATACTCCCGAGGTTATTACAAGATAGAAAGATAGTGAATATAAATGATAAATGGTAACATTGTGTAGGTCGGGGCGTATATTGAATGCGATTGCGATTGCGATTGCGATTGCGATTGTTTTGCTAATTTGAGTTTAGGCTAACTATACATATTTGTTTTGTTTTCATTTTGATGCATGCTGATTCAGTTATGTATCACACCAATTGCACCGATCGGGAGAAGATCAGTAATAAAGAGTAGAACAGACGACCATCGAAGCGAGTGGGTGTCCATTCTTTTGCTCTCCAGCTTAGGGGTTGGAGAGTTTATTGTCACCATAATAGTAATGTGTTAAAAGAACATTCTATATGCAATACATTGCAAGCTATATAAAAATATTTTTGTCTCGATTATTTTCATGTGTACTGCCACAACTTATAGATATGATGACAAACATAGAATGGGACTGTTACACTTTGAAAAAATGGAAGAGGAGGAAATCGATGATCGACGTCCTTGTATTCTTCGTTCAACACTCAAGTTAAATATTTATCGACTTCTGAAGTTTAAAATTTTGTTCAATTTGAATGACACGTTTAGCTTGAATTTTTGACGACTTGTCATAGTTAAGTCTAATATTTGAATTTTTGACGACTTAAGTCTAATATAGTATTTTGTCGGTCTGTCACGAATAAGTTAGGAATAGCATTTTCCTCGCTCTGCCCGGCATGATTTTGAGTAAGATTTCCGACGGTCCGTCGCGGATGGCTTAAAATAAAATTTAATTAGACTGTTTCGCATGTATTTGTAATTGAATTTTCATCGGTCGGTCACGCATAAGTTTGAAATAGAATTTTCTGTTATCTGTAACTCATACGTTTAAAAATTGTATTTTCGTAGAAATGTCACACATAAGTTTGAAATAACATTTTTTCAGTCTGTCACACATAAGTTTGAAATAACATTTTTTCAGTCTGTCACACATAAGTTTGAAATAACATTTTTTCAGTCTGTCACACATAAGTTTGAAATAACATTTTTTCAGTCTGTCACACATAAGTTTGAAATAACATTTTTTCAGTCTGTCACACATAAGTTTGAAATAACATTTTTTCAGTCTGTCACACATAAGTTTGAAATAAGATTTCAATCGGATTGGCACGCATTAATTTGAAATTAAATTTCTCTCGGTCTGTCACGCATAAGTTAAAAATAGCATTTCGATCGCTAATCGAGCAAATTCTTGTTTCGGCGTGAGACACGTCTATTTGATGCATTCCTTCTCCGCCGAATTTCTACTCTGAGAGATTTATCTTTGGAAATAACTCTAGCAGACAATGTTAAGAGAAACCTGAAATTTGCTGTTGAAGTTGACTTTGCATTTCGTTGTGCTGAGCAACACTCCATTCATAAATCACATTTCCAGTTGGATAAGCGGGCAAACGACCGTTTCGAATTGTTGCTCGACAATATAAGACGACTAAAATGTTCGACATGGCTCGTCCTATAAAGAATCATGGAAGAGAATTTAATCACATTTTTCCTCTCTTTCTGTCATGGCGTCACGTTGATTCACATTTTTTATGAGTTCTCGCATCGATCAGAGAGATTTTGTCGATCGGTTACGCTCTATTTATGAATAGGATTTTCATCGCTTATCGCGCAAGTTGAATAGACGCGTCATATTTTAGCCGCGTCTAAGAATCGCCCTGTCCGTCAATGGATCAGTTCAATTTATACTTTAATAATCAAATTAAAACTTGTTGTCAACAAAACCGCAAACGTGCATAATGCCATGTAAAAATGGCGAGTTGATGAAAAACAAAAGTTATATGCAAGTATATCCATCCGCAGTGCACTTACTGCACCACATCCTATGGAAGTCTTTTTCATGGAGCAGCGATGCAGACTGATTAACAGACCTTTCGATACTACGGACTATTTTTTATATTTATTTTTATTTTTCATTCATTTAAACAACCTAAATTGCCATTAAGACGTATGAGGCGACTGTGATTAGAGGCCGGATATATGGTGTCCATTTTAAATGAAGAAAAGAGAAAGAGAGATCGTAGGACGCCGTTCATCGTTCTAATCAGGAAACAAGGCCTGATGATACTTCTGCGCTTGGCTCATAGACAAAGAAGGAGTGAAAGCCAGACGTTAGGCGGAGCCTGCTTTTTCTTTAAGCAATTGTAGGTTTTCATACCGGATATTTTTGTTCGAGTCTCCATCTTAAAGAAGGCTGTCGACCAAGACCCAGGAGGTCGACATATCAATGCAGACGCCTCGGTTTAGCACAGTAGTAAAATAATTCAGATGTAAACTTGCTTTCTCGTTAATGGCGTAGTATGTTAAAATTAGGTCGTTACTGCTAATAGTATGTCAAGCTTATGCGTAATACAACTCTTTCGGAGCTATGTCACACTTATGTTACAAAATAGCATGTTCGCTAATCTGTCACTCTTTAGTTTGAAATAGCATGTCCATTGGTCTGTCACGGTAAGTTTAAAATAGCATATGTAAAGTAAAAGGCGCAGATTCAATGAAAACGTTTTTGTTAATGTGTCGAAGTATGCATATCAGAGGTTCTGTCGGTCAGTTTTTGTTTTTTCACGTTCCAGTATTGAATAGCATTTAAGTTGTTCTATCACGTTTTATTTTAACATAAATTAACCTTTTCGTAAGATGACATAAAATTGGTGCAAAAATTATCCGTTCGGGGAATTAAGTTTATCTGTTCTTCGGCGGGAATTCTAGTTAATGTAAAATATACAGTGCACCAGTGTTGGCAGGATCGACTTGGTTGAGGGATGATAGCAGGGATAGATGAAGAAGGAAACAATGACAAAATAAGTATAAGTCATCGTTGCAGTAAAACAGATTCTGTTGGGTGGATTCTATAGCACTTTGGATTACTCAAATAAGACAACGAGATACATACAGAATAAAAATAGAGTACTAGAAAGAAATATAGACACAGAGATAGATATATACAGAGAAAGAGAGAGAGAGAGAGAGAGAGAGAGAGAGAGAGAGAGAGAGAGAGAGAGAGAGAGAGAGAACGATACTAAATCTCTGAAATCTGTCATAACATTTGTATGTTTTGGATTATTCCGACGATTTTTAAATTTTTTAGATGTTTCATTGTACGGAATTTCGAACGAAACCCTTTATTGATTCCACAGGGTTAGGGTTAGGGTTAGTGTTCTCTCGTTTTATAAGTCGTAAATGTGTAGAAGTCTTAAGTAATTCGTCATTGTATTCTTAGTATCGTCTTTTTTTATGATTGACCTTTCAACTCTCAGAAGACTGTCACTTTGAACTAATTATTACTGGGCACTTTTATCTGTTGCGTAGCGGATTATTGGCTGATGGAACGAGATCTATCTAACAACGTTTATCAAATAAACGGTCCCGTTTGAAATTATGTACAGTTGGACGTTACCTCGGTCGAAACATTGTCAGAAAAACATCCAATATTAGAACAGTAGATCTAATAATTCAAATAATAGAAATGTTCAATCCTCATCTTAAATATTCTCAAAATGTTGGTTGGTAGACGGAAGTGCAGAATTTATCCAGCATTAAATTATTTCGTTGTTTTTGGGGTTTTACGGGTTTATTCTCACCGTTGACAGCACTGGACAAAGTTTATTTGAGAACATCTAACACTGTTTTTTATAAATATTACATAGTTAATGTACTCCATATATTAACAGAATTGTTTGATATAATTAATGTGTCTGTCTATGTGTGTGTGTGTGTTTCTCGCCTCTACGTTGCTTGATAATTTAGTTTTCTATTTAATATTAATCCACTAATTATTGAAAATAAAAAAGCAGGGTTCTGAAACTAATGTTAAAATATAATTTAAAGAATTAATTAATTAATTGCAAAATCCATCTTAATCCATTTAGTATTTTTTATCTTGAATACGTCACTATTTTTCCTCTGTTAAAAATAATTAATTATTTCGTGACTATTTCGAAATTTAGAAGCATTTAAACTGCATTTAAATTGCTGACTATTAAGTCATTTTTAGTTATATTTTAAATATTTAACAATTTCTCATGTATAAAAAGGTTTAAAATTTAGGAATTATTTACATGCAATGATTTTATAGGTAAAGATTAAAAGAACATTACGGTAATCAAATTACTTATAGTTTTGAAACAGGTTCAATTATTATTTAATGACAAAACGATGACGTTAATATTAAATTGAACTCTCAAAATCATATGAAAAATATAATAATTGGGCATGAAATGTGAAACAAAATGCAAGTAAAAATTAAAAAAAAACACCAGTTGCTACAATTATATGATTATTAAGATAGTGCGTGAATTGAAACTTCGTTAAATGTAATACTTTCAAAAATAATAATTAAACAGAATTAAAAATGTAGACAATGTATAGGACAGGCGCATTCCATTCCATTGTCTGTCCTCCCTAAAAAGAGATGGTACTAGATGACAATACCCTGGAGGTTGTAGACCCTTCCTGCTATCTAGGAGATATTCTAAGTGCAGGTGCTGAATGTAAACTCGGTACAGCTACAAGAGTACGGAGTTGTTGCCTCTGTATCGCGAGCTGTCTTTCTGCATATCCGAGGTAAGTTGTATAGCAGCTTTGTGAGGAGCGTCATGATACATATTAGTGAATGATGGGGCCTGATCTAGCCCTCGCAAACCCGACTGAAGCGTTGTAGTAGGTACATATTCAGATAGATTCACAATGTGAATTCTGACCAAACCCAAAACAGTCAGGTCAGAGGATTTACTGAAAGCACTACACTTGCCTAGTAGCGAGGTTATCCTGAGAATTAATCGATTACGCTAGTATGGTCATGTAGAACGTTCATGTTCCTTGGTAAATTGTTCCAGAAGCATAGATATCCTAAATCGCAAGAAAGTTGTTCGGTCAAAGAAGAGTTAGTAAGAAATGATAAACCACACTGACTAGAATCTGGAGACGGTTGTCCCGCGGAACTTGGATGACTGAAGAGTGGGTTTGCGTAATATTAGAAAACGTCTTATTCTTGAACAAGTGAAAAGCAAGGTGAAATGAATAAAAGAAGTTGAAGAAGAAGAATAAAAAAGAAAAAGTATGACAAAACACAATAAAACAGTCGTGTCGATAATTATTTAAGTTGTAACACATTACTCAATAAGTACCGGACCTCGCCTAGAGATGGGGCCACCAATGAAAAATCAATACATTTTTTAAAGTACATGACTTTACATTGCACTAGTTTAAAATTGTGACAAATTGGATTATTGTTTTCAGATTACACTTATTGAAGTGAAGCTGCTGTTTCAAATTTGAATGGCAATAGAAAAATGTGTCCTTGCTGTGTTGATAAGAAATGGTTTCTGATGTGACAAATACTGTTCAAGGAAACGAATGGATTGATGAGAGTTACTAGGACTTTGTAATAAAGCGGTTGTTATGAATACATAAATGATGTTCAACGCCCAGGTTGCCCAATTTCGATTGTTTTTCTGGAAAGTTTCCTTTGGCCGATCGTGAAAGGAAGTTGCATGAGATAGCAGATGGGTGAAATATATCAGAAAAGAGTGTATTTACTATTTCGCCTGAAAAGTTGTCAATGAGAAAGATGTATACAAAGTGGGTGCTGCGTTTGCTCATAGTCGATCAAATATTATAACGTGTGGACGATTCAGAGTTTTGGCAACTGTTTCAGCGAAACAAAATGAGTGTGTGCGTCAATATGTGACAATGGATTAAACATGAACCCACCAGTTGGTGACATCCGTACAAAGTTAACAAAAAACGCAAACGTGTAAGGCATTTTCTTCATCAGTTATTTTTAAAAAAATGAACCAGATATAATGAACATTATTGTTAGGTTTGAAGGAAAAAATCGCACTGAAATGTACACAAATAAAGAGAAAATAGTTTTTTCACGCAACCAATGCATCGTGTCACAAGTCGATCGTAATACTACATGAATTGCACAGCAACTTGCTTACACACCCAAGCTATTCTACATCTCTGGCTTCCAGCGACTACCGGGTGTTTGCAGTATTCAAAATGAAGAGTTGGCTCCAATGAAGAGGTAATATCTTCGATTAAGGCGTACGTTCCAGACTATTATAAATCGTTCAAAATGTGTTGAAATCTGTGGATCACCCTGAAATGTTTTTTATGTTGATAAATAACGTCGAGTTTATCCTAAAAAAATGTTGTTTTATTTGTTAGCCTAGAGATTTAATGATACATGTGTTATGTTATTACATTGAATTCATTAATGTTAAATGTTGCTCTGCTGCTCTGCTGCTCTGTCTTTATGTAGAAATATTAGACGGAGTTGTAAAAATTGTGTTAAAAACGGTGTTTTTCACCTTAGGTTGACTTAAATTGAAGAATGTAACCTTATTTTTAAAGTTAAGAAATAGAGTTAGAGGTACGTATCAGGATATGCCGTCACTAAAATGGGACTGAAAACCAGGCGTGACGATCAAGTGAGAAATATCTTATTCTTTAACCTGTCAGCTGACTCTGTAAGGGCGCTTGTCTATTTCAGTTCAATCCTAATTCAGCGTTCCAAGCAGCTGACTAAAAGAAGCTCAAGTAGTGTTTTAAAAGAATACACCAACAAAGTGCATGATGACATCTACATGATTGACGTTTTTATATTATTTTGTCATATCATTGCAGTTATAAGGAGAGCGGAAAACACGGACACTTCGGCTGCTGCATCAACACTACGTCTACCTTTAAAACTAGACACTACTATGCAATGAACCCACTACATACGTTTCACAGACGAACAGAGGTATCTGTCGACGAAGAAGACAACAAATGTGAGCATCGAATAATTCTATCCAATCGAATATTTGAAAGTTTTCAAAATTTTACTCAAATCTTGTTAGTTACCGTGTCTTGCTTAGAAAAAAGTCGGTTTAGTTGAATCCAAATTCGGGGAACTGCAACTATGTTTTCATTTTCGGTTGGATTGCTTTGATAAAGAAGGCCTATTTGATTATTGACGCGCAAACACACACACACACCACAGCCACAACAACCACCATCAGTGCGTAAACATACTTGCACGTATTCGCATCTACATGCATGCTAACGCGCACACACGTGCATAGACAAGCGCATTCTCCACACGCGAACATAGGCAGTCGTACAAGTTAATGCGTGGATTGACACACATGTCTGTATGAAGCACATACGTATTCTATCATGCAGACACACACACATATATGCGATCAATGACACTGTGGGTAATACCGTTCGCCATTGATTTATTGGTCCATAAAGTCACACTGTTGCTTAAATCGCTACCGCTCTGATATAATGAAGATATAAATCACTATATTAATATGGCACCCGTTCACGAATATCTCTCAGCTATTGTTAGAACACGCTCCTACTTCTTTGCTCCACTTCGATTTCCTCATCTTCTTATATCAGCATCCTTGCATGTATGTATGTATGTATGTATGTATGTATGTATGTATGTATGTATGTATGTATGCATATATGTATGTATGTATGTATGTATGCATGCATGCATGTATGTATGTACGTATGTATGTATGTATGTATGTATGTATGTATATATGTATGTATGCATGTATGTATGTATGTATGTACGTATGTATATAGGTATGTATGTATGTATGCATGTATGTATGTATGTAGGTATGTATGTATGTACGTATGTATATAGGTATGTATGTATGTGTGTATATATGTATGTATGTATGTATGTAAGAGTTGATTGCGCATAGTTGAAGTTAGTAGAACGTGATGTCATGCTAAACCCCAAAGACGGAATATTGCTTAATATCAATATATATATACAAGAATCTTCAAATCAAGACAGTCTGTATATATATATATATCTATATATATATATATATATATATATATATATATATATTTATATATATATATATATATATATACATATATATATATATATATATATATATATATATATATATATATATATACTATGTTTTTAAAAGGCTGTGGGCAATGCAAGTTCTGAGTAAGATGTAAGCTGGAAGGAGCAAAAATAATAAATCGAATTCGAAATGTGACTTACTATTTATTTTTTCTTAAAATCTTACATAACAGCAAGTGTGGTGTTAGCTGTTTGTGTGATGTCCGGATGATTATAAAAATCGTTTATTTAATATTTCGGGAAAAGAACCCTTCGTCAAAAATAATAATAGACACCAGAAGAAAACTCCGTCTGTGCAGAGAATCTGCTAAAATGGACGTCAGAAGACAGAGGAAAGCGTAGGGGCAAACCAGTCCCGCAGAGAATAGAAATTAATAAGTTTTAAAGTAATGTTATGTATATAAATGTCGTGTTATAAAATATGTGTGTAATATTGGATAAATGATTGGTATTGTATGGTGATCGATGAACTGTTAGTTTAAATAATATAAATATATATATATATATATATAATATTTTTATTTCTATTTTAATTATTTAATTCGATTTATTATTTTTGTTCCTTCCAGCTTACATCTTACCCGGACTTTCCATTGCCCACAGACTTTTAAAAAACTACTATTTCCAGCAATGTTTCAAGCAAACTACTATTTTCTCCCCCTCTTTCTCTCTCAATGTATATATATATATATATATATATATATATATATATATATATATATATATATAGTAAGCAATGAAAATATATATGGCAATCAAGCTACACAGAGGCTCTCGTGTTTCATCCCCGGGGGGAATCGTCAGGCTAAATGCATGGACTTATTTTTGTCAGGCGTTTTTATATACATGGCTTGCTAGTTAACCAATCAGATTCTTTGTTGTTCCCTCAGCCAATCGTTGGGCTTCCCGCGAACAAAGGCTTTGTTGGTGACGCTCCTATTTCAATCCTATTGTTTGTTAACAATGGAGTTTCCTATATCCTGTTTCCTTTGTTTTGTCAATACAGTAGGCGAATTTATTTTAACACGTGGTTTCTTGTATTTCTATCTTAAGTTTTAAATTTTAACTTGTTCAGATTTTTATTTATTTATTTATTTTTATTTAATTTATTATATATCATCCTAAAGTAAATTTATTTCTGTGTAAACAGCTGTTTGCTATTTCGCTTCTAGAGTTTAATAGGTTTCGGGGATCTTTAAAATTTAGGAATTCATATTTTTCATTCAGGCATAATCTACACGGGTCGTCTAGGTTTCTACATGTACTGGCCTGTCTTACTATTTTCCATTCAATTATTGGTGAGTGTCCATTTTCTTTGAGCTCCCAATAATGGTTAGCTAGTGCTGTTTTAGTTCGACGTTCTTTGTTTTTAAATGTGCTTTTGTGGTCATAGTATCTGGTCTTAAAGTCTAGTGATGTCATAGCCACGTAGTATTTTTTGTTATTTGATCTTTCGTTGGCAAATATCGTTGCTTGGTATACAACACTTTTAGTTAGGCATTTATTTTGTAATGGACAAAGTTTACGATTTATGCAGTTACATCTTTTCTCTCTATTGCTAACTTTTTCGTTTCTATTCGGGTGGTTATTATTAGTGTTTTGTTTATTTCTATTAGTATTGTTTATATTTTTGTTCTTCGTAGTGTTATTTTGTGTATATTTTCCAGTTTGTTTATTTTTTTCTTCTCTGTTGTTGTCTTTTAGTATTTTGTTGTTGTGTGCCTTAATTATCATTTCTAGGTTTTCACAGCAGCTGTAGGATAGTTTTAGATTATTTTCATTGAATATTTTATGTAGAGGGTTGGTTACGGGGAAGTGTTTTTCAATCAGATTTAGGATTTTTTTGCCTAGTTTAGTTTTTAGCATCTGGTTATAGGGAGGGGTATAGTAGATTATATTTCTTTTTCTTTTGTTTTTATTTTTAATTTTGTTGTAATTATTGGTGTCCTGTTTTTTATATTTAATTTCGGTATTATGGTAACCACTATTTTTTAGAGCTGTATTGTAAATGTTGATTGATCTTTTAAAAACAATTTCCTTGCTAGAATTGTTGATAAGCCTACTTTCGATCGAATTCGGGATATTTTTATGATTGATGGCGGGTGATTAGACTTTGGGTGTACGTATATTGGGTTGGCGTTATCTTTTAGGTATGGTTCGTAGGTGTTTTACTTAAGTTTAATGTGACGTCTAGAAAGTTCGTTGTTTTTATGTTAGCCATCACTTCTACTTTTAGGCCTAGTTTTTTCATTTCCATATGTATAATTTTCTTGAAGTTTTCTCCCTTGACTTTGTTGGAGTCTCTTATTATCGCTATAAAGGCCGATATCCGTATTATCGAATATATTTGTGAGTGTATATAAAATGAATAACCCCACAAGATAAGATGCCTCCGCAGAGTCAAGGGCACCCATGGCCTAATCAAAGGCGTTTGTCATATTCGTTTTAATCCATTGGTCCTCGTTGTTGATTAAAACTGATCTCCTACATTTTTTAATGATGTTAATTTCATCCTTGGATATATCAGTATATATCTCGGCGAATTCTAGGGCGATATTGAAGAGTTCTTCTAATATGGATGGGTAGAAGTCCACTATGTCGAATTGTAAGAAGGTACAATTGTTCTTATTTTCTATACTGTTAAACCAAGTGATTGCGTCAGCAGTATTAACCCATTGGTTTAATTCTAGGTCTTTTCTTATTTGTTTGTTAATTCTAGATATAATTGTTTGGCGTATTCTTCCTATTTCTGGTTTGGTCTGATTAATTAAGCGAGTGCTAGGGTTATTGTTAAAGTTACTTTTGTGGTATTTAAATAAGATATAGGCTTCCTTAGGTTTTAACTTACTAACTTTGTTGCTAATTTTTAGTTTATCTTTGATTTGCTTACTTTCAGTATTTATTATATCTATGTAGTTATGTTCGCTTGTATCTAGTTTTTTGTAGTTTTTTGTAATATTTTCTGTTAGTAGCTTGTTATACTCTTGTTTATCTATTTTGTAAACATTTCTAGTTTTGTCCGCTTTTACGAATATTTTGTTAGAGTTGTTTATCTTTTTAACGATGGTGTGTAATTGTTTTTGGAAATTATGCTGTTTGTGAAATTCTAAGTTTCTAATAACATTTAAGAGGTCATTTTCTAAGCCAGTCATGAGATCTATTGGTTTAGCGTTTTTTACGCTTTTTAATCCGTAGGATTCTTTTGCATCTACGTTTTTATCTTTTTTGTTAATGAAGAAGTGTGCTCGCCATCGCATTCGGCGTATTAGTTCGTCCGTTTTTTTAATTAATTTAATAATGTATCCATGCTTGGTAGGTGTTGGGATATTCTTAAGTGATGTTTCTAAGTTAATTTTTTCCACATTATTTTGGAAAATATACACAAAATAACACTACGAAGAACAAAAATATAAACAATACTAATAGAAATAAACAAAACACTAATAATAACCATTCCAATAGAAACGAAAAAGTTAGCAATAGAGAGAAAAGATGTAACTGCATAAATCGTAAACTTTGTCCACTACAAAATAAATGCCTAACTAAAAGTGTCGTATACCAAGCAACGATATTTGCCAACGAAAGACCAAATAACAAGAAATACTACGTGGGTATGACATCCCTAGACTTTAAGACCAGATACTATGACCACAAAAGCACATTTTAAAACAAAGAACGTCGAACTAAAACAGCATTAGCTAACCATTATTGGGAGCTCATAGAAAATGGACACTCACCAATAATTGAATGGAAAATAGTAAGACAGGCCAGTACATGTAGAACCTAGACGACCCGTGTAGATTATGCCTGAATGAAAAATATGAATTCCTAAATTTTAAAGATCCCCGAAACCTATTAAACTCTAGAAGCGAAATAGCAAACAGCTGTTTACACAGAAATAAATTTACCTTAGGATGATATATAATAAATTAAATAAAAATAAATAAATAAATAAATAAAAAGCTGAACAAGTTAAAATTTAAAACCATAAGATAGAAATACAAGAAACCACGTGTTAAAATAAATTCGCCTACTGTATTGACAAAACAAAGGAAACCGGATATAGGAAACTCCATTGTTAACAAACAATATGATTGACATAGGAGCGTCACCAACAAAGCCTTTGTTCGCGGGAAGCCCAACGATTGGCTGAGGGAACAACGAAGAATCTGATTGGTTAACTAGCAAGCCATGTATATAAAAACGCCTGACAAAAATAAGTCCATGCATTTAGCCTGACGATTCCCCCCGGGGATGAAACACGGAGTCTTTGTGTAGCTTGATTGCCATATATATTTTCATTGCTTACTACCTAGCTCTACCTTCGTATCGAGCACTGTTGAAGTAAATACTGAAAACTGATACATAAAAAATTATATCTCCTTATAATATTTTATGTGGATACATGAAGTACTAATATATATATATATATATATATATATATATATATATATATATATATATATATATATATATATATATATATATATACTAGAGATGAAAGATTAGAATACAAAATTGTAAAGATACAATATTTATTAGAACATCGGCAGGCGAATAGTTATTTTCGCCACAGCTTACATGCAACACATCTATTCCGCTCCGGCTTGAAAAATATCAGATCTAAATAAATAGATATAACCTATCGCTACCCTGATTCACCAGGGATCTAGAGGTTTTCGTAATGCACACTTTGATATATACCGAACTCTAACTGACAAACTTCATTCTGAACCCTGCGAAACAGATAATTCCAGCACCAAACTACTATACAAACAGGATAAACAGGACGTTATCAATTGCCGTCTTAATACCAGCCTCTTAACAAAAACATTTGGATTCTTGAACAATTTGAGTATTATTATTTTTCAAACATTCATTTCCAATATAACAGCTTTTTTATTTTGACGTTTTTTCGGACAGCGTCCACCCTGACTCTACGCTCTCATATCAACATAAGAATATTTACCTTTTAGTCTTTATTTTGTTTTATTTGATGAAAACTGTTGCCGATAATATTTAAAATTACATTGTCGTGTTTTCTATATCCTCTAATGAAAAGTGTGTATCTTTGAAAATCCATGGATTAAGGATATGAGGCTCCTTGCTCTGAACTTTAGATGTTCTAAAAAATATTGTATCTTTACACTTTTTTATTCTCATCTTTCATCTCTAAAATTGATTGCTCTATTCAATATATTGAGCTTTATATTATCACAGGGAAAAGGACGAAGAGTGCGTCATATTTGTTGAGGTCAGATAGTTGGTTATCGAAGCAGGAGAAAGGATGAATTAAATATCTACTAGAACTTTGATTAAATAATTGCATTCGCAACCGGGTACACTTTTTACTACTACGACTATGCAAATCTTCACATCAAACAGTCTCCATATTTCAGCTGGAATGATCTAGTCAATGAGGAAATGAAAAAAAATAACAATGTCTGGTTGTCATTGAACAATATTTGATTTGGTGTATACAAAAAGAAAATAAATAAAGCCTGGCATCTATTTTACATGATATTTTCACATTACGATGTCTTCCGACATGGAAATTTGATTATATATATAAATATATATATATATATATATAGGTCTTTCTTGAACGGTTCCTAAATGTGGAATTAATCTTCAAATGACAATGCGCTTTTTTCGAAACGAGACTTCCTATCTTAAAATAGAAATTATCATGGAATGGCCGTTCTACGAATGTAAGGGCCATTTGAGATGATTGAAGTTATTCTATCTGAACGAAAATGAAGGGGGTGTTGATTTATAAGATCGAAAATTCCATTCACGAATCGGATAGCCATCTTTTCTCGATGATACTCAAGTATAATCCCTTTCAGAAAGCTGTCAAAATGTCAGCGATGTGTGATTGTAAAGTTGTTTATCACACGTTTTTGAAACGAGGCGGGAAATTTCAGAATGTGAAAATTACACTAAACATGAAAGATATCATCTCTTTCTTCCCTTTTCTTTTAGTAAAAAATAAATAAAATATTGATCGAAATAGATACGAACATTTTATCTTTCACTCTATTATAAAAAATAATGTGTATTTACTTTCATATTTTTATATAAATAAATATAAGTTATCAGTCAGACAAAAGTTAGAAATAAATAAACGTGCTTTCTTCTATCCGTAACCATTTTAATAGATGAGGTCGTGGGAGAAAGCAAATAGCAAGTCAGACAAGCCGCCTCTTTCTCAAAAGAATTCATGAAGACATATTTCACGATGAAAAATATCAACTGTTGATGTTATTGTTTTATTAGTTCTTACGACACGATAAATACAATAATACTAATAATAATTAAAATAATAATAATGATATACTATGCATGGATGGCCGTAGGTTTTTGGAAAGAATAGAACCGAACTTGATACCCTAATGAACACGGTTTAATTATAGTGTGACGACATACGAATGGAATTTGGAATCACTAAATGTGCCATTTTTTTTATAAAAAGATGTAAACTTGTCTCTTCAGATGGCCTTGAACTCCTAACAACATATCTGATAAAGTATGTAGACAGTGAGATGGGTTACACATACTTTGGAATTCTGAGATTAAAAACAAGGAAATGAAAAACCAGGTCACAGCTGAGTACAACAGAAGAGTAAGGCGTATTTTTAATCACACCTCAAAAGTTGAAATACAATATATGCTATTAATGCCAGAACAGTAGCTATAATTTGATATACTGCCTGTATACTTGACTGGAACTAAAATGTTTGGATACTAAAATACGGAAAATGCTTAAAATTTATGGAGCTTTCGCAAAGAAAGAATATGCAGGTTAATTGTATCTATCTAAAAAGTAAAGTAATCGAAAAGAATATGCAGATCAATTGTATCTATCTAAAAAGAAAAGTAATCGAAAAGAATATGCAGATCAATTGTATCTATCTAAAAAGTAAAGTAATCGAAAAGAATATGCAGATCAATTGTATCTATCTAAAAAGTAAAGTAATCGAAAAGAATATGCAGATCAATTGTATCTATCTAAAAAGAAAAGTAATCGAAAAGAATATGCAGATCAATTGTATCTATCTAAAAAGTAAAGTAATCGAAAAGAATATGCAGATCAATTGAATCTATCTAAAAAGAAAAGTAATCGAAAAGAATATGCAGATCAATTGTATCTATCTAAAAAGAAAAGTAATCGAATAGAATATGCAGATCAATTGTATCTATCTAAAAAGAAAAGTAATCGAAAAGAATATGCAGATCAATTGTATCTATCTAAAAAGAAAAGTAATCGAAAAGAATATGCAGATCAATTGTATCTATCTTAAAAGAAAAGTAATCGAAAAGAATATACAGATCAATTGTATCTATCCAAAAAAAAATAATCGAAAAGAATATGCAGATCAATTGAATCTATCTAAAAAGAAAAGTAATCGAAAAGAATATGCAGATCAATTGTATCTATCTAAAAAGTAAAGTAATCGAAAAGAATATGCAGATCAATTGAATCTATCTAAAAAGAAAA
Organism: Sepiola atlantica; assembly: GCA_963556195.1. Lineage (NCBI taxonomy): Eukaryota > Metazoa > Mollusca > Cephalopoda > Sepiida > Sepiolidae > Sepiola > Sepiola atlantica. Next base: position 3,306,401 of record OY744523.1, read on the forward strand.
GTAATCGAAAACAATATGCAGATCAATTGTATCCATCTAAAAAGAAAAGTAATCGAAAAGAATATGCAGATCAATTGTATCTATCTAAAAAGAAAAGTAATCGAAAAGAATATACAGATCAATTGTATCTATCCAAAAAAAAATAATCGAAAAGAATATGCAGATCAATTGAATCTATCTAAAAAAAAAGTAATCGAAAAGAATATGCAGATCAATTGAATCTATCTAAAAAAAAAGTAATCGAAAAGAATATGCAGATCAATTGTATCTATCTAAAAAGAAAAGTAATCGAAAAGAATATGCAGATCAATTGTATCTATCTAAAAAGAAAAGTAATCGAAAAGAATATGCAGATCAATTGTATCAATCTAAAAAGAAAAGTAATCGAAAAGAATATGCAGATCAATTGTATCTATCTTAAAAGAAAAGTAATCGAAAAGAATATGCAGATCAATTGTATCTATCTAAAAAGAAAAGTAATCGAAAAGAATATGCAGATCAATTGAATCTATCTAAAAAGAAAAGTAATCGAAAAGAATATGCAGATCAATTTTATCTATCTAAAAAGAAAAGTAATCGAAAAGAATATGCAGATCAATTGTATCTATCTAAAAAGAAAAGTAATCGAAAAGAATATACAGATCAATTGTATCTATCCAAAAAAAAATAATCGAAAAGAATATGCAGATCAATTGAATCTATCTAAAAAAAAAATAATCGAAAAGAATATGCAGATCAATTGAATCTATCTAAAAAAAAAATAATCGAAAAGAATATGCAGATCAATTGAATCTATCTAAAAAAAAAGTAATCGAAAAGAATATGCAGATCAATTGAATCTATCTAAAAAAAAAGTAATCGAAAAGAATATGCAGATCAATTGAATCTATCTAAAAAGAAAAGTAATCGAAAAGAATATGCAGATCAATTGTATCTATCTAAAAAGAAAAGTAATCGAAAAGAATATGCAGATCAATTGTATCTATCTAAAAAGAAAAGTAATCGAAAAGAATATGCAGATCAATTGTATCAATCTAAAAAGAAAAGTAATCGAAAAGAATATGCAGATCAATTGTATCTATCTTAAAAGAAAAGTAATCGAAAAGAATATACAGATCAATTGTATCTATCCAAAAAAAAATAATCGAAAAGAATATGCAGATCAATTGAATCTATCTAAAAAGAAAAGTAATCGAAAAGAATATGCAGATCAATTGTATCTATCTAAAAAGTAAAGTAATCGAAAAGAATATGCAGATCAATTGAATCTATCTAAAAAGAAAAGTAATCGAAAAGAATATGCAGATCAATTGTATCTATCTAAAAAGAAAAGTAATCGAAAAGAATATGCAGATCAATTGTATCTATCTAAAAAGAAAAGTTATCGAAAAGAATATGCAGATAAATTGAATCTATCTAAAAAGAAAAGTAATCGAAAAGAATAATCGAGGTCTACTAAATGATTAAAATGTTGTGAATATATAAAAAGGTTGTCTATATAAATATATTTCTGAGAGTAATGCGATTTTTCTTCGTAAAGTGAAAAGAGAGGAACTTCTAAGAACTATGGTTAAAAATTAATCAAAGGCTACAAGGGAGAGGGTTTAAATTATTTGGAAAGAATCTACATAGTGTATTTTTTAAGAATACTGCATTTAGAGAAAATGATGTTGAATAATGGCCCTATGGGAATGGACGCATCTGTCGGGGATCGAATTTGACTTGCGCGATTTGTGACGAAGTCATCTCGTGCAAGTTCGGTTCGATGTGTTTCCCACGGATCGCAGTGACAAGTGATGCGACCGAAAGGTCAAAAGTTAGATTGCAACTGGCGTGATCACGAGGTTAGGTGACGTCAGAGTTTCTCGCCTGGGAAAGTTAAAGTAAGCTTTGATCAGTTTCTCACTTGGAAGCGTCGAGGGAACAACTCACGATCATGTAGCTGTTACAAGCAGGGACAGAGGGTCCCAAAATATAAGAGCCTTAGTGAATTTTTCATATTCTTCTGTCTCTGCAAGCAATTACGCGATAAACATAGAAATTTAATTAGCGTTGTCTCTCTGTCAAATTAACAACGAACTCATCATTTGTCGGCTTGTTAAATAGTTAATAAAAGGCTCAGAATCAAACGGTAAAAGATTGCTGTGCTTTATTTATAGTGAATAGATTGATTTCAGCCCGCGAAGAAACCGCCAGTACGCAAAGAATAGCGGAGAAGTTGACACGCGGCGAAGCGACGGCTCATCAGACTATAGATGGCGGCGGCGGACCATAGCAGTCGTGACAACAAATAGTTGCAGACGAAAAAAAAGATTAGTACGAATAGTCGCGACAACAGAAAGCTGCGACGGCAGCGACAAGAGGCGACGACAGTTGACGGCGGGACGAAGTACGACAGAGCAGTACGAATAGTTCCCGGGCAGTAAACATTCGCGGAATCTAGTAAACGACACATCGCCCCTATTATGAATCAACAGCGACGGTTCTTCTACGACACGCGACAATAAAGTTATGTCAATAACCAGTCAATGTAACAATGACAGCTTGCATTGCTTGGCCAGGGGTGCTCTCAAAAGACCAACTAAGAGCACCTTAATAGAAGCCCAGGAACAAACCACCCGCAGTAGATAAATCAACCATTACGTTTACAACACTTCAGAATCATTGATATGCCGATTGTGTACCGAAAGGGAAGACACCTTAGCGCATAGTATATCTGAATGCCCAATGCTAACACAACCCCAGTATGAAAAATGGAGACACAACAAAGTCGCTCAAGTACTTTACTGGAATATATGCAAACTTAATGAATTGGACCACAATGTGAAGTGATATGAGCATAAGCTAGAAGTAGTACAGGAGAAAGACAATGTCAAACTTCTCTGGGACATGCGCATACAGACTGATAAGGTTCTTTAACATTCAAAACCGAACTAAATCTTTCTAAACTAAAACAAGAGAACTTGCTTAATCATTGATATAGCCTATCCCTACGATACCAGAGTGCAGAAGAAAAAAACCGAAAAAAATCAAGATCTAAAATAGAAATTAGTTATACTATGGAAATGTCAAAAAGTAAAGGTGATTCCCGTTGTAATTGGAAGGCTTGGAAACATAACCATAAATGGCTTAAACAGATTGACGAGACTTTTCCAATTCTGCAAAAGCCTTGCCTGTTTGGAACAGCGAAGGTGTTTAGGTACAGCTTGAATTTCTAAAGTCAATTGTATTGAATTGATGTTTAGAAAAGAAAACTCCAAATAAAAACATCCAAAAGTTCCCACTACTATGAACTAATAATAGTAATAATTATAATATTAATATTAATAGTAATAATTATAACTATTATTTGAACTCACTAGGAGTTCTTACACAGATAATCGTCAGTGATTGCTCAACGACAACAACCAGTGGTATTTCCTGGAGTCTGAGTGACAACAAGCCTCCCCAGATTACCAGTATTCTTCACCTCTTTTCGATAACGATGCGGTATCGCAACGGCCTCTTACCATTGATTTCTCGCTGGTAAGGACAATTGGTCTTCTCTGGAATTTGGGTGGCAATAGGCCTCCCCAAGGTCCCAGCATTCTCTGCACTTTTCCAGTTGAGGTATTCTCATCCTCCTCGACCCTCTACAAACATTTTGTCTGGTGTCAGCCTAGGCTGGCACCAGTTAAAAAATAAATCAAAAATAAAAAATAAAAATAAATAAATAAAATAATATTTTTTTTAAATTAATTAAAAAAATAAAAAGTTTTCTTTTTTTTAATTTTTAATTTTTTTCCTTTTTTTCCCTTCAATTCCTTATTTGTTTTCCTTTTCTCTTTCCTCATCCAAAGAAATAATAATTTTTAATTCATGTAAATTTTTACTTTTTAATTATTTTTTGGGGGGTAGGGAGGGGGAGGAACTTATAGTGTTTCTTGTAATTTCTGTTTGGTTGGTTCATTTTTGTGTAGTGATAACTGACGCCGGTGTAATTTATTGAAGGAGGCAGATTATGAAGTGCTGTTTCTTGTAGTTTCTGTTCCTTGGCTCTTGTTGTGGTGTTCTTCGTGTGCTTTTGTTTTCTCCGTTGTAAATTCCTTGTGGCTGGTTAACATTTGTAGCTTATGCGTGTTAGTTTCCGCATTCAAGGATTTTCCTTAAGATTGCAGGTGTTTTGATCATTGCCGTCCTTTGTATAATTCGATCGTCCCTCTGATTCCAATTTCTACCAGTCTTTTCTCCAGGTTTTTGGGGATTGTCCCTAGTGCTCCTACGATTATTGGTATTATACTAACTTACTTCATGCTCCATATTCCTTTCAGTTCTCTGGCTAGTTCTGTGTATTTACTTCGTTTTTCCGTGTCTTTGATCTTCATTCTGTGGTCTGCTGGAACGGGGAAGTCTACGATTTTACAAGATTTTTCCTTTTTGTCTATTATAATAACATCAGGTCTCCTTGCTTGTATGAGTTTATCTGTTTGTATATTTATATCCTAGAGGATTTTGTGTTTTCGTTTTCCATTACTGTTTCTGGTTTATATTTGTACCATTTGTCTGCATATTCGAAATTATATAGACGAAGGCGCTTAGCGATGATAAATAATTTGGAGTTATGGAAGCAGACACCGTCAAATAAACAGAAATAAAAGTAAAAGTTGGAAAAGAATACCTAAAAATAACAAGAAAAATATTAAAAACGAGATTATATAGTAGTAATAAAGACTGTACCGACATGCAGAAATGTAAAACTCGCTCTGCACAGATCACAATTTAGGATGACGCTCTAAATTTCACCTTAATAATCAGTAGTATTTTACGTCTACAGTGGCAACTTGCCTTGTTTGGGGTAAAATTAGTTTTTTAAAAAGCCAAAGATAATAGATACTGGGGCAGTATCACAAGTAAGATACCCTGGACTATACATAGGCTGGACAACAGAAAAAACATATGAATCTTGACCAGAAGAATAGGAAATTAATGACGTTGTACTACACCCGAAAAATGATACTTACTTACTTTACGTGCCAAAAAATAGGAGTAAATGACTGCTTAGAAGTCTTTGTGGAAAATAAAAACGAGAGTTTTAAAGAACACAGAAATGCTGATAACTACAGCATCGGATACCAGGAACATCGAAACAAGAATGAAAAAGATTAGAAAAAACATAAACGATTAATGACAAAAGAAGAGACTTACAAAAACACCCATACATGGCTACGAAAAGAACACTTGAATAGAGAAATAGAATCGCTACTGACAGCTGTACAGAACAATGCGATTAGAACTTACTATATTCAAATTAAAATATATAAAACACATGTAAACACTAAATGTAGACTATGGACAAAAATACGGAACGATAAACAACATCATAAGTGAATGCAGCAAACTAGTTCCAAAAGTATGAAAAAACAGACACAACTGTGTGGGAAAGGAAGCCCCTTAGGAACTATGCTAACGACTTCATTATGAACACAAATAGTACAGACAAAAACAGGAGAAAGTACTGGAAAAGGAAAATCACAAAATCCTCTAGTGCATGGAGGTTCAAACAGATAATATAATTTAAGGAAATAGATTGGATATAATAATAGTAAACAAGAAGAGAAGACACTACCTAATTGTATATTTTACCGTCCTTTCTTCTTCTTTCGTGTGAATCAGATGATTCTAGTTTCCCCGATGTTTTTCTAGTTAGGAATCTTTCTGGAAAGACACTGGGTACTTACGGGAAGAACACGAAAAAGTTGCCAACCTCCCTAGGTGAAAGTGGTATTGTGGAACCGACTAGATTCGAACTTGGAACACCTAGGTCTTCAGTCTGTGTCGATATCCAAACAAACACCGTCACCTCCAGACAAACCATAGAGTAAATATCAAGGAGAAAAACAAACTAATTAAATACAGGGAACTTGCCAGAGGACTGAAAGGAATATGGAACATAAACACAATTAATATAATACAAATAACCGTAGAAGTACTGGCAAAATTCCCGAAAGAACTGAAAAAAAGATTAGGACATATTGAGATCAAAGGGAAAACTGAGACAATGCTGATAACGGCAATGTTTAAAGCAGCTGAAATGTAAAGGAACATCCTAAACTGCGGACACCGATCCAAATGAACTACGAACGCTAACCAGCCATATGGAAGTTGCAACAAAAATACAATAAAAATGATAAAAATGCATAACGTGAACCCAAAACAAACAAAAAAACGCAAGAAATCGCATGAACTGCTCCCTCGCTAAAAATTCAAATGGGATGGCACTCACTTCGACTAATATCAGGAAACATTCGTGTAATGTCAAGGAGAATAGAGGACTGAGGAGTGAGAGGACTAACCAGACCTCCACCGGAAAGGTGCGGTAAGTACTAAAACTCTGAGAAGGCTTACTCTCACGCAAACTGTAGTGAAGACTAAAAGTTGTTGCCATGAAGAAATCAATGGTAAGCTGTGTTGCGATAATGCAACATAATTTAAACTCATTATCGAAAGAAGTGGAGAATACTGAAAATCTAGGGAGACTTGTTTTCAATTCGGTTATTGTCAATGAGCAGGCACTTATGATTACTTGTGTGAATAATATCGAAAGATCAGACTTAAGTTTTTCAATTAAATGTCTGCTTGTGTGTGTGGTGCGTGTCTGTCAAAACAGTGAAAATCTCAAAGGGTGATCAATCATTTTGATCAACTCTTGCGAGGGCTTTTTACAAAAGTTACAAAAAAAGCTAAAAAGATAGAAACTAACGAGAAGATTTGGAGTTTTGTCGAAATGCATATGGAGATTTGAGTATAACAAAACATATGGAGATTTGAGTATAACAAAACATATGGAGATTTGAGTATAACAAAACATATCGAGATTTGAATATAACAAAACATATGGAGATTTGAGTATAACAAAACATATGGAGATTTGAGTATAACAAAACATATCGAGATTTGAATATAACAAAACATATGGAGATTTGAGTATAACAAAACATATGGAGATTTGAGTATAACAAAACATATCGAGATTTGAGTATAACAAAACATATGGAGATTTGAGTATGACAAAACATATGGAGATTTGAATATAACAAAACATATGGAGATTTGAGTATGACAAAACATATGGAGATTTGAGTATGACAAAACATATGGAGATTTGAGTATAACAAAACATATGGAGATTTGAGTATAACAAAGCACATAAGTATAAGGGGAAGGGATACTTATTAACTCGTAAGAACCCTGAATTTTACACATTATAATAATCAACACCAAGTGAGTTTTCTGAACTTTTCATATGATTTGGTTTCTTTATCGTTTTATTAATTTGCATACACCTTGGATACAGTTTTCACTGTCATTTACTGCATCGATTGCTAACAGGTTTTCCGCTTGGATAATTTTTTCGTTTTTGGACTACCATTCACCACCTGGATAACTTTTCAATCAACATCTTGGATATCTTTCCTGAATATGTTTTTAATTGAATGACTTGGATGAACTGTATTGCTTTAACAAAGAAGTATGTTTTGGGCTGATATATTTGATGTTTTATATAATTTATGTCTTTTTATACATATATATTTATATATTTTCAAAGTTTAATTTAATTACCTGCAGTAATGTCATTGCGGTAATGGTCCTCTGAGAAGAGGAATTTTCTTTGAAAACACATGAGTTAAGGGCTTAACGTACTTTGCCTGAACATTGAATTCTAATAAAATTTGATTCGCCAATTATTTAATTATTTCATTTTATCTTATGCTATTAATGCTCTATCTAGTATATTGAGCTTCAGTTTTATCCCGATGTTCACTAATTAAATATATTAGTTGCCTTTTATTTATTTTGTTGGATTAACTTCATATATGTATATATATATATATATATATATATATATATATATATATATATATATATTATATATTCTTCCATAAACAAACGGGATTACCTTACTATTCTGATCATGAAGACAGAAGAACTATTAAGAAGGATGAAATGGAAAGCCTATTTCTTCCTCAAAGGATCCACAAAAAATACAACGGATTACTACGGATTCAAGAATAAAAGTAACGGCCCCCGGGTCGAACAACTTGATAATGTTGAAGATAATAGGGAATAAATCCCTGAACTTAATAAACACTCATTTCCCCAATAACAGCATACTCCATAAAATTTTTAATAAGAATACACTAAAACTCAGCTATTGTTGTGGTGACAACTTAGAAAAAATCATAAAAAAGCACAACATGAAAATACTAAACACCCCAGTAACCTCAAATTCTAAAAGAACATGCAACTGTAATAACAAATCAAACTGCCCCCTAAATCAAAAGTGCCTATCAACCCAAGTGGTCTATGAGGCATCTATCTCCTCAACTGAAAACCCATCCCAGACTAACTATTATATTGGTCTGGCAGGCAACAACTTCAAGGAAAGATTCTACAACCATAAACTCTCCTTCAACAACCCAGACCATCCTGGTTAAACTGGACTTTCACTACACTACCACAAAATAAAAACCAAAAAAGAAACTCCCATAATAAAGTGGAAAATCTTGAAAAAATCCAGCACCTGCAAATCAATAAACTCTCCATGTAGATTATGCTTAAATGAAAAACTGGAAATTATCCGCTTTAAGGACAAAAACAAACTCTTAAATAGAAAACAAGAGACATCTATCAACTGTAAACATAGTAGACTCTACCTCCTTAGCAACCCACATACCCCACCTTAACCCCACACCAACCCCACATAACTTTAAAATAAAATTAAAAGAGTTTTTTTTTGTTTTTTTTTTACAAAAATGAATGATAACATTAAACCCGCACTATACACTACCCCAAAACACACTATAACCCCCTACCCACCCACCCAAATTTACCACCCAATCCCACCCCAACAAGTCATGATGAATCTACAAATATATAACCACCCCTCTAAACTACCAATAACATCAAATCTCTACGTACTACCTATAATGCACAGCCTCAATAGCCTCTCAGCCATACTACCAATTCTAACATAAACCCATAACTGAGACAGCTATTAACACTGATATCACTTGGACTAATCTAATCTCAATTACTTAACCCTTCGATCACTACCTTGAACACTTAATTATTAACTGGTACTAAGTCCTTGTCATTGGTAGTAGAACAAAAAAGCCTACCATCACTTGTCGACTTATTTCGCCCAATGACTTCACAAGTAGCAAGATGGTAATGATGGTGATATTTATCATTATTACTATTATTATTAGTAGTAGTATTAGTATTATTATTATTATTATTATTTTTTAATACTATTATTATTATTATTATTATTATTGTTATTATCATTAATATTCTTACAAACTTGTTATTTCTATTTTTATTCTAATTTTATTTATATTTATTTTTATTTTTATTTTTATTTTTATTAAGGCTTTTATCAAGGCTGTTATCACTGCGACTATCGTAGGTATGATTGGCAGGCGTTATCATGGTCATAATCGGTTTTGTTAATGATTAAACTGGTAACACCAGAAAACTTCTCTTATAAAATGATTCCACTAGTATTGATCTCGGTATAATATAATCACAACAAAATTCACTACAAATAATAAACAAAACATTAAAATAAAATAAATAAAATGCAAAAGTAGCAATGAATACCCTAAATTAAAATTATCAAACATTTTTATCCACATGATAATTACTTATTAGAATTAAAATAAAATAGAAATGACGGTTATAATCATAATTTTATTCTCATTTTAAATTTAACTCACTCTGGCCGTCGCTCCATCTCCCTTCCTCCCACCACGGCCGAAATTGAGATCATCACAGCACAGACACGTGAAAAACCTCCCACGTAATAATTTGAAACACGACTTGTTGGGGTCCTCCCCCCTCCCCTCTCATGTCCCATGTCACCGTTATAGACAAAGCCCCAACTCTGTCCCCCTCCCCCTCCAATGTATTTTCAATTTTCAATCTCCCGTTAAAGTTGAAGTTAAAATTTATGCCATTTGAATTCCTTCGCCCGCCCGATGAATTGGTCGCTATTTGCACCAATGAAACAAAACCTGTTTTGTCGCAACTAATGGAATAAAATCAAAAAATATATATTTTGCTCTGAATTTTCATTGAGCACTCTCATAAACCCGGTTTCAACTTCCTTCGGATTCATACCCCCTGGATATGTGTAACAAGTTAATTATATATATATATATATATATATATATATATATATATATATATATATCTTGGCAGCATTTTTCTTTTTTATACAAGTATCATTCTTTGGGAAGCTTTGGCAATTTTATCAGCCAGTTTCCGTCTGAAACTAAGAACCTAATCAGAAAAACGGAAAGGATAATAGAAAAAATATCCAAACACAAGATGTCCGTTATTTTTATTATACTTATACATATATATATATATATATATATATATATATATATATATATATATATATATATATATATATATAAATAGAGAGAGATTTGTGATTTTTATAGAGAGATTTTCCATCGGTATTCTGTTGGGATTGAAGGTTAGTGAAGACGAGCTCGACTGGTATTATGTTCTAATTGACGGTTTGAAAAATCGTTTCAAGTCTCTAGCGCAGCGCCTTTTCGGGGGATTTAAGCCGTTTGTAAACTTTTCATAAGGGTTGTTCATGCCTTTTCACTAGCCGTTTTTATCAAGTTTTCTTTTTAAGCTTTTCACGTCTTCTTTACATCAGTTTGGGATTCATATATTTTTATATTAATACTAACAGAACAATATCTTTGATAATCAGCTATCTTAAACTAAATACTATATATTTTTCTTGACTGAGCTATGAAGAAAATAAACATATATTTTGATTGTAAGACAATGGAAAAATTACATGTATTCGTCAAAATCCGAAAAATATGGAAATTAAGAAAATGAATTAATGAAAGTTGTGGTTATGGATTGCTATTTCCTTAAGTCATTGGAATATATATATATATATATATATATATATATATATATATATATATATATATATATATATATATATATATATATATATATATATGCCGAAATTCATACATACATCAATATATGAATTAAATTACTAATTAAAAAGAGCGAGAAAAAGAAAACTTGATTGAAAAAAAGTATTGGTACCAAATAACTTTAACTAATTAATTATTCAGTGTCTATGTGAATACTGTTATCTATCATCATAATATTAGCTACCAAAGAGGGATCATAGTACATACGCCTATTCTATATTCAATGATATCTTAAGTATGGGCTTCGATAGATGATTCGATATGTTTACGTGTTGGTTACTTTTGAATAGTTTTAACTAGTTAAGCATTACGAAAGTCAAATAAGCAATTGAAGTTAAGTATATCGTAATGTAAGCGTTTAAACTGTTAGTTCTTATCGGGCTTGTATGCTTAAAACTTTCTATTATAGTCATTTTAAATGTTATATATATATATATATATATATATATAATCGTATATTTCAAATAGCGTTTTCATCTGTCATTCAAGCGTATATTTCAAATAGCATTTTCATCTCTCATTGAAGCGTATATTTAAAATAGGATTTTCATCTGTAATTCAAGCGTATATTTGAAATAGCATTTTCATCTGTCATTGAAGCGTATATTTCAAATAGCATTTTTATCTGTCATTCAAGCGTATATTTCAAATAGAATTTTCATCTGTCATTCAAGCGAATGTTTGAAATAGCATTTTCATCTGTCATTCAAGCGTATATTATAAATAGCATTTTACTCTGTCATTCAAGCGTATATTTACAATAGCATTTTCATTTGTCATTCAAGCGTATATTTGAAATAGCATTTTCATCTGTCATTCAAGCGTATATTTCAAATAACATTTTCATCTTTCATTCAAGCGTATATTTCAAATAGCATTTTCATCTGTCATTCAAGCGTATATTTCAAATAGCATTTTCATCTGTCATTCAAGCGTATATTTCAAATAGCATTTTCATCTGTCATTCAATCGTATATTTCAAATAGCATTTTCATCCGTCATTCAAGCGTATATTTCAAATAGCATTTTCATCTGTCATTCAAGCGTATATTTCAAATAGCATTTCCATCCGTCATTCAAGCGTATATTTCAAATAGTATTTTCATCAATCTGTCGAGCGTGTATTTGAAATAGCATTTGCGTCGGTCGGTCAAGCGTATATTTTGACAAGCATTTCGGTTGGTCTGTCAAACGTATAATTACAAATAACCGTTGTCGTCGGTCTGTCATTCTTTAGTTTGAAATAACACTTTCGTCTCTAAACGCTAACATTGCAATTTCTCATCCTCAACAAAACCGATAGCGTTATTCAAATAATATCGAACCCCAATTAGATCAAAAGCTGATGAAATCTTTTCAAAGAAAGACATTTTGAAAAGGTGCTTCCCCCCCCCCTTCCAGATAATAGATGAATTTTTGCCGACCTGTTATTGAATGTCCGAATCCATTTCACAAGAATGACGGCTATTATTAATGAGAGTCAGATTTTAATACCGTTTCCCGGTCGGATCAATATTTGTCACTTGATATCCGACTTTATCGATGAGCGGATAATCGAAAGATATTTTCAGATGTGACCTCGGACAACGAAAACAATTGGAAATCTCTCAAGGTCCGATTTTCATAACATCATCGTATGAAAAACACTTGTTTTAATTGACTTGCTCGGTGGTTCAATTTGGCTTACTCGGTCAAGTCATTTGTCCGGCAACGGAATGATTTAGAAAATCATTAAGCTCGGGTTTTAAGAGTATTTAAAACTTAGCTTATCACATATATCTAACTCTCTCTCTCTCTCTCTACTTCTCTCTCTCTCTCTCACTCTCAATATATATATATATATATATATATATATATATATATATATATATATTTCTCTCTTTTTTGTTTTTCTTATTTTTCCGCTTTTGCTGGAGATGGGGCATCCAACCAGATGCCAGAAATTCACCGGCTATTTCAGACACTTCAGCGTAGAGATCTTTTTAAGATTCTAACCGTCCTATTAAGTGCAATTGTTTGTATTTCTCTTGCACTCGGTTCACCGGGTATACTCGCCAGATAACTTTTGAAATTTTATTTATTAGTCTTGTTGCTCCTATAATTACTGGTATGATGGAGATTTTCCAAAGATTCTAGTTTATTTTCATATCGAACATAAGACCTTGGTATTTCGTAATATTTTCCCTTTTCTGATCTGTTTAATCTTGCATCATTAGGGACACTGACTTCAACTAGGGTTGCTACTTTCTCCTTTTATCCCATATGACACTATCAGGTTTAACAGCTCCGTTTTCTAGATATGTAGCTTCTTCTTCTTTCTTGTGCCAGCTCCCTCAAAGCTGCAGCTCAGTCTTGGCAAGCCAGTTTCTCGTCTCGTCATCAAGGTCCGCTATGCCCTGCTCGCCATTGGGTGGTTTGAACAGCGGGCATTCTTCTTCTATGACGTGCGGAACTGTCTGTTTTGGTTGGCCACATTCACAGGCAGAACCCTCTCTCAGGCCCAAGTCTCTCATTGTGGGGGAAAAACGGCCCACACCAGTTCTCAGGCGGTTCAGATTGGTTCATTGCCTTCATGGCAGCTCAGTCCCCCCCTGATATGTCGTCTAGGTCGGTGATGAACCCGTGCAGTCGGTGTTTGTCGGCCTTCTGCCAATCTTTCCTCCAGCGGTTCTTGGTCAACATCTGCTTTGAGGTGGTGTCTGGGACGGTTTCCAGAAGATTATGCGCGTGCTGAGAGAGTGCGTGGCATGATTTGAAGCGTACTGATGGAGGGGGTTTGTCGTGGAGCAGATGTCTCTTGTCGATATTTGCGTGACAGTGCCAGGACAGTCGCTTCTCGTCGGATAGCGGGTGGGGCAATACCGGAGAAGATCGGTAGTTGGTTCGCCGGAGTGGCGCGGTGTGTCCCAGAGACTGTGCGCATGGCGGGGTTTAGAGCTGCGTCCACTTTCTTGGTGTGGGTACTTCGGCACGAAACCGCTGAGGGAACGAAGACAGGCTCTACGTGCTCCCTCCACTAGTATCTGAAAGCAATACCACCTCCACCCTCCACGGCAGATATGTAGCCGTAGTAATTACATAGTACTAGTGGATGGTGTATAAATTATTTCTAACTGTTGTTTCTTGTATATGCTCGCAGAACCTGCTGCTACACGGGATATTCAACCTTTTACATAGACTCCAGTGTAGATATTTACAGACTCCGTTGAATCGCATTGTATAATAGTGTGTCGCAATATATATATATATATATATATATATATATATATATATATATATATATATATATGTGTGTGTGTGTGTGTGTGTGTTCTAATTAAACATAATGTGTGCTATAGCTCTATAGTACGTGATTAGAGCATTTTACAAAGTTTTAATTATTTTACTATGCAAAATGAGTTCACAGGAAAAAAAAACTTTGTAATCAAGTAGCGTAGAAAATTGATATTTTCATATAAAATGTTTAATGTGTCATTGTTTTCACTTATTGTAGTTTTTGCACTTTGCAAAGACGATGAACAAATCAAGGAGTTTTTAAATGTGTTTTATACGTATTTCTGAAACGTATTTGTTATGTATTTTAAAACGTACTTTTAAACGTACATTTGTAATAATAATGAAATACATTTAAATTATTAGAAAATATATACTTGCTTTTAGCCGAAATAATTGTTAAAAACGGATTTTTCCCGTGAACATCTATCCTTCATCATCATTTTTCAAGGTAAAATAATTTTTAAAAATTATGTATATATATATATATATATATATATATATATATATATATATATATATATATATATATAAATATATATATATATATATAAATGTATATATATATATATATATAAATGTATATATATATATATATATATATATATATATATATATATATATATATATATATATATATATGAAGAAGAATGGAAAGGAATTAGAGAAGCAAAAGCCAAATCAAAATTCAATTCAATTGCTCAGAGCAAGGTATATTCCGCAAAAAGGCAATTTATTCAAGTTAATTTTTCCTTAAGCCAGGCTTTTCAAAGATCAAAATCTTATCATCAGAGGAAGTCGCTACATCTCATTCTCTCTGCTGGACTTTCCGACACCGGACTTTTTAGCAATCGGACATTTGCTTGCATTCGGGCAGAGTTTTGCCCTGTGTTTCTCTTCCTACAACTTTTATTTTATTTTTCAAATTTTAAATCTTGGCCTTTGCCAACTTATCTATCCCAGCGACTTCCTCTGATTATAAGATTTTGATCTTTGAAAAGCCTGGCGTAAGGAAAATTTAACTTGAATAAATTGCCTTTTTGCGGAATATACCTTGCTCTGAGCAATTGAATTGAATTATGATTTGGCTTTAGCTTCTCTAATTCCTTTCCATTTTTCTTCATATCTACCTGCTCTATCCTGGATATCGAGCTGTATACTCTTCACAATAGGTTTTACCTTTCCTAAAAGTTCGCTTTTAGTACACCACTTTATATATATATATATATATATATATATATATATATATATATATATATATATATATATAACAATAATAAAGAATAACTGATGCGTTACTTAACACTTTGAATTACAATAAAAGTCCATCTGGATTCTATCTACTTTTCGCCGCACCTGGATTTTAACTTTGAAACCCCTCATTTTATGTCTCGTGCCTTCAAACGATCTACAAATCACTTTCACCGCTGGACTTTTTGGACACCGGATTTTTTTGCAATCGGACATTTGCTTGAATTCTGGCAGCCTTGTTATTTCCCACAATCTTTGTTTCACTTTTTCAAATTTTAAATTTTTGCCTTTGCCAACTTATCTATCTCAGCAATTTCCTCTGATGATAAAATTTTGATCTTTGAAAAGCCTGGCTTAAGGAATAATTAATAGAAACATTTATTGAATAAATTGCTTTTCTCGGAATATACTTTGCATTGAGCAACTAAATTGAAAAAAGATCTGCCTTTCGCTTTTCTAATTCCTTTTCACCATTCTACCTATCTATCTGCTCTATCCTGTATATTGAGCTGTATACTTTCACAATAGGTTTTACCTTCCCTAAAAGTTCGCTTTTAGTGGTCTACTTTATATATATATATATATATATATATATATATATATATATATATATATATATATATATATTCTAGAGATGAAAGATGAGAATAACAAATTCTAAAGATACAAAGTTAAGAACAAGGAGCGTCATATCCTTAATGCATGGGTTTTCAATAATAAACTTTTTTCATCAGAGGATAGTGAAAAGCCGACAATCTAATTGTAAATATTATGATTGCTCAATTCAATATATTTAGCTTTATATAACCACGATGGATTATTATTAAACGATAATTCAATTATCTTTAATTTAATTCAACATTTAAATATACAACCAGAGATCAATGCCCCTTGGATGGGAACTGCAAAGTAACATAAATAGTATACGAGGCGAGCATTTCCAGACAACCAACGGACAAGAAGGAGATATACATTGGGATGACAAAGGGCATGTTTAAGCAAAGACTATATGCCCACAGGCATACCTTCAAATATAGAGATAGAGTAAATACAGCTTTAGGGGCCCGTGTATGGGAACTAAAGGATGAGGGAACACCTTTTACCATCAGTTGGAAATTAATTGAAAGACGAAAACCATATTCCCCAATATCAGGCCGCTGTGCACTTTGCGATGCTGAAAAATATAACATCTTGCGAACCATCAATGACCCTAACATTATATGCCTAAACAAAAAAGGAGAGATATATAAGGACTGTATCCACAGGAGAAAGGCACTTCTGATAAATTGGGCAGAAAAAAATACATAGGTCATAACCGCAGAGTACTCAGAATACGGACTTTTAGGATTTTGGATTTCACAACGATGAATTCGCCTTCCGAATTTCGGATTGAGCTGTATGGTATCCCGACTGTGGCCCTAAACATGATTTCTATTATTGCATGTTTTAATTATGGAGGGTTTTTTTATATTTATGTATATAACTGTTTTTAAATTTTTAATTTTTAAATTTTTTAAATTTTTAATTCTAATTTAAAATTTCAAATGTGGAGTACCCCATATCACCATTTTTCCTTCTCTTGCCTTTTATCTTTTATTTTTACACAATTTTGTTATCCTTTATTTTATCTCACAGTGTATTTAGTTCATCTTTATTTTTCTTCATTTTTCTTTTTTCTTTATTTTTCTTCATTATTCTTTTTCATCTTTCTTTATCCCCCCCCCTTTTATAATTAGTACCTTAATTTGTTTATGATTAGTACCATTACGACTTCATAATTTTATAAATGGTGTGACTACAATTTATTTAATTATAAGTTTTATTTTTAATGATTTATTATTTAATATTTTTAGAAATATATTATTACATTAGCATATTATTTTAATATAATTTTTAACTTAATATAAATTTATTTTTTATTTACAACCTTATCTCCATTTACTTTCGATAACATATATAGCGTCTCTATTAGTTAAATTTGAATACTTTCCATAACGGGCTACGTAATTCCACGCACGTGACAATTTAAACATGCTAGGTTCCCATCTGCCCAACTGTTAACGTTATTCCCATTTAATTTCTTGCCTTTTCGATATACAGCGTTGCTGTTGTTTTGATCTGAAACTTTTCCATAACTGACTACGAATATTCCACGCACGTGACAATTTTAAATCTGAAAGTGTTCCATCTTTCCAACGGACAATATTTTGAAATCCCTGGCGGTTGTTCTCACTCATTAAGCTATACGACTCCGCTGATGAAGGTCCGATTTTCTCGGATCTGAAACCTTGGTCCGGATGTTGTTGTAACACTTTATTTAATATTAATATATATATATATATATATATATATATATATATATATATATATATATATATATATATATATATATGTATATGTACATATAAATATACATATACATATATTTATTTATTGTTTAGTTTTTATCAAGAGATCAGTATAGATTTTGAAATCTGTATTCTCAGCAACGCGTTGAGTATAATGGGAGCATTATTGTTCTTCTCGGCTTTACAATTTAAGGGGTCTGTTTTCCTGACTTTTTTCAGATACCAAACTTTTATCAGGAAAATAATTGTGTACATCCAATCTAATCGGTGCGCGCATGAGCGTTTTAACATGTTTTATTATAGAACTTATCATTATGTATTCTAAAATATGAATTCTAAGAAACAACTTGAGTAACCTGGCCATATTATTTATGTTTTTAAAAAAATATTTACTATTGAATTGAGTGCCACCCAAACCGTACATTACCTCCGAAGAAAAAATAGATTTACATTTAGAACTAGTGCGATATAGGTACAAGATAATCTACTAAACTAATGAACGTATGAATGGCTAATACTTTTTCTCATGAACCCATCATGTCAACCAAATATTTTCACGTTCTTGCATTACATTTTTCTTAAAATTATCATTCTGAGGAAGTCTTACAAATAAAGACGAAACGTTGATAAATATATTTAAAAAATACCCTTTTTGGTATTTCTTTTTTCATTTCCCATTACGTCGGATTACCGTCATCCTTTTTTCTCATATATATATATATATATATATATATATATATATATATATATATATATATATATATATATATTTATATATATATATATATATATATATATGTTGTTCTCCTAACATCTAACTCTGCGTTCATCTTAACCACATAATTGAACATTTCAAATTATTCCTGATCGGAAAATATTAATTTCTCAATCGACCGCCCAATGATTAAACACTTTTGAATCGTTTTTATTCAGAGACTTTGTTCATTCCATACCAAAACGTAATCATTTTTCAATCTTACTCTGGCCATTTTCATTTTGCTTTGTTCCATCGAAACCTATGTATTCAAAGCTATAAATCTATCTATTTCTCCTGCTATTATCTTGGATATTCTCCCCTGTTTTTGTCGTGCCAGTTTACTAATATCTTTATAATAACATTATATATTATAAACAATATTCCGTGTTACTGGTGTTGCTTTAGTATGTTGTGTTTATTGGTATCGTCTGTAACACCGAAAAACGGAGTTCTAAAACAGATAACTACATTTTAATCCAGAGTTCATATAATATATACTACTGAAGAAAACAGTCCTTAAGATCGACCCAAAGGGAGGGATCTTGATCTAAAACAAATTATCAGAAACCGACTCAGATAGACCAACGGATTAAGAATACAGAATAATACTTCTCATGCGTCTGTAGACGAAAATTGAACTCCCACCCAAATAAAAATTAATCGAAGCAAAATGGGATGTGCTTCTCACCCAGTGACTCATAAGCAATGCTCTGTTATCACAGACGCGCCAAAACCAAGACTAGTACGCAACCCGCACTTCCCAAGATATCCACTGAGCGGGATGAAGCTTCCCAGAATATAATTTTCACTGGCAAGCAGTTGATAGAAATGGTGCATACTTGACCATACAATAAGCAATGCACTAAATAA
Source organism: Sepiola atlantica (assembly GCA_963556195.1). Classification (NCBI taxonomy): domain Eukaryota; kingdom Metazoa; phylum Mollusca; class Cephalopoda; order Sepiida; family Sepiolidae; genus Sepiola; species Sepiola atlantica. The sequence goes on from OY744523.1 coordinate 3,325,918, forward strand.
AGAATTAAGGAGTAAGAAATATGATTAACGGATTTGTATGGCATTGTATGGCGACCAGTCAAAAAAAAAGTAGACGACAGAGGGAGATGGAACACTTAAAGATTAAGAATAAATATTTCGCATCTCAACTCCCGATCAGCAAGAAATAATTTACTAAAGCTCTGGAAAGATCTCAAAGACAAGCACAGCGCCCTCAGTAACGCGTCAGGAAAAAAAACACTACTTAGACGGAGGAGAGAGCTTGAACGGTTCATACAAGAACAATATAAATACGCAAGGAAACTTTGCAACCAGACCAAATCAGAAGTGCTAAAAACGGAAGTAGACGTTTTAGAAACGCACTTGAGACATACATACTCTGACTACCGGCAACACATCCCACTGGAGCAAAATAGCCAGCTGATATGGCCAGATATACTTACTACGAAGTTCAACATAAACACAATAACGCACAAAGAGGTAAGATGTGTTATCAACAAAGCCAGAGATAAATCTGAACTGAGCAAGAACGGAATACCTTTATCACTCTACAACAGATGACTTAAAGTGATTAAATGACTACATACGAATTTGAGGTTGGCATGGAAACAACTTAATGTCATTAACCAGTGGATGAAAGCAGACTGTGTGTACATACCCAAGGAACAGAACTCGAACCCCTAAATTAATTTCGGCCACTTTCACTCCTGAATGTGTAAGGCAAAATATTATTCGCAGTAACTGCTTCAAGACTAACAAAACACCTACTCTAAAATCGATATATCGAGACTTTCGTAAAAAAAGAGTATGCCCCTGGTATAGTAGGTTGCCTGGAGGATCTAACTAACTCTTTTTACATTACAGTTTTACCTACAATAAGGAAGTATTAATACACGCTACACGAACCATCATAGTTAAAAATGCTTACGAATTCCTAGATGTTAATGAGATGTATATCATGCGCGCTGTATGGTTAGATATCATGTTTGGAATGCGACTTTGATTGTTTTGATAATTTAAAGTGTAAAAAAAATGTAAATATAAAAATGTGTTATTTGAGTTGTTGGGGTGAGAAATGTTTGAAGAAAAAACATTTGCAAAATTACGGATATCGATGTGAGTAGACATTCCGCGTTTTGTGTCCACTAGTGGGGGCTGGATAGCTGACAGTTTATGCATAAAGTATCAGGACAATGTGAAGATGCCATCCCTACAAAATGTAAGCTACGGAAAACTATTTTGTTTCGACTTTTCATTTTTGTTAGAAGATAAGACGACTTAAAACCGCTTTCGCATCTTAGGATCCGTAAAAAGCATCGCATAACGATAAATAGTGAATCCTTTCTTAGATAACTGATGTTATTGTAATTAATATGAACAGAAGATTAAACATAATTGAACTAACACAAGTCTTATTTGTGATTAAGTTTTTACAATATTTCGGGAAAACGTTTTCTACAAAGGAAATGAAAAATGATTCATGGAAATCGCGCCAGACAAGGCACGAAGCCATTTGGTGTAAGGAGCTAATAACATACGACTTTAATGTCAAAAGCTAGCCAACGATAAGTGTTACATGGATAGATTTCGACCTAGAAAACATCAATTCTTCCCCCTTTGTCAGAAATAGCGCGTGTGGAAAATGAGAACTAAAGGACAAAATAAGGTAATCGAGAGTTACAAGGCTACCGAAAGTAAACCGGAAGTTCACTTCATACTTTCCGTTGTATTTGGAGCCCATTTGAAATTGTTTTCCTCTTTTCGCACCAAATCCATTATCATTTTAGTATCATTGTAAAATGTCCGCTTTCTTAAAAATGTGTCTAAAAATTAATTTGTCAATACAGAGTTATTACTTTGGGATTAGAACCAAACGATAATTATTTTAGAAGTAGAAAAAGAGGAAACAAGTTTTTTTTAGAAAGTAAACCAAAATAAATTCCAGACTAATACACTACTAGGTAACAACACGTAAGTGAATGTTATGAATTAACCAGTCCTTTCAAAAAGCTATGCAATTTTAATTCAATTGTCATCAGTTTATTTTAATTATGTAATTTTAAATTAAGTAATTTAAAAACAAAACTAGAATTAGATCGAATGTAACTAAGTTCAAACACATTGCAATAACATTTAAAAATAATGTTACAAATGTTAAAATGTTAAAAAGGAGACGAACCAACAAAATATGGAGCTCTACAGAGCATTTAAATCATCTCTTTACACTTTACGACCGACTGGTCGGGGCAAACGCAGGTTGCTATTAACGACTCTACTAATCAGCAAGTGCGTGCGACGAAAGTTGAATATTTCTGCGGCAAAATGCACTTCTTTTCTTGTCGTTATATAAAGTAATTACAGCCAAACGAGATTTGTTGCTAACGTAATTGAGTCGTGTAGATAGATGGAATGAAGATAGATGTTTTCGCCGGAAGCACTTAAACTGATTAAATAAATGATAGATTGCTTCTCTAGTATCATTTGGCAGTGCTTTTATAACTTTAGTTAAGACGAATTCTATCAACTAAACATACCGAGAAAAAAGGCTAATTGCTAAGGACGGAATACTTTTTCATGTTCCGATTGTAGACGTTTCGCTGATTAGATTGGAATTAGCAAAATTATTTGTGTTACGTGCCTTAAGCAAACAAATCAAAAATGCATGTTGTTAGGTGCGATTTCCCATCTCTGTAAAAATGCGTTTTCGTCCATTTAGTCGTCTGTCACATTAAATTATTTTACTATGGAATTGTGTAAAAAACTTCACGAGGGCAGAAATGGGGGGGGGGTATGAAATATTTATCACCGTACTTAAGTAATCTTTCGTTTTGTAGGGAAAAATCAAGCTTCCCAAAAAGGGGTACTCTGGATCTTACCTCAGTTTAGAAGGATTTTTCCATACTACACATTGCTCCTAGCCTGAGGAGGCAAAACGGATGATTACGCAAGTTATTTTAATAAATAAACGAAATATATACGCTTTTTAAGAAATCGGCTGACTTGTAATCTTTCGTTTTGCCTCCCCACGAGGGCGGAGTTAGACTTCAAAAATCAGTTTCTAAACGGAAGCAATTTAAAATTTATGAAGTTTTTTCCTTTTTTTTTTCTGTAAGCAACAATTATAAACAAATAAATAAAACTTCGCTAGTTACTCGCCTCCCTACGAAAAGAAAAAAAAGTATCCACTTTTTCTTAAAATACACAACACGAAATATAGAATTGCGTTTAAAATTTGTTTTTTATTTAGTAAATAAAAGTAAAAAAAAAATGATAAATTGTTTTGTTTATTGCAAAACGACAGATTACAAGTCAGCCGATTTTTTAAAAAGCGTATACATGTTAAAAGAAAAGTTGTTTTGTAAATAGTGACACAAAAACATGTTTTAAAAGAAAACATGTTAATATTTATTTGTTTTATTTATGAACTCTCTGCCTTAAAATAAATATTAACATGTTATAAAAGATCTATTTACAAGTGTTTTGTAAATAGAGACCACGTGTATTGCGAGGTCAACCGGTGATTCTAAAATATGTCCCGCGTCTTGTGTTAATGATCTGGGGTCCCTATTCTTCTCTTGATCCCAATTTTATTATCGCAATGAACAGAGTATATAATTTACATGATAAATATATTTAGTATGATAAATTAAAATGATAAAAGAATCAAAAAGCTCTCTGAACGGTTTTAGAACATAAACTAAATCGAGTTTAAGTAAACAGAAAAACAATGCTATGATAATTCCTGCGAACGAAAGGGACACAAATAAATGTAAGCTACATAAGGTCCGAGAAGCTTTTTTCTTCGCTCACAAGGAGGATGTCGCAAATAATGAATATAAATAGTTTCTATTATTTTAAGGTGGTCTTAAGATCACTAAACTAAGCGTCGGATACATATGAGAGTCTTGTTAGCTGAGCGAAAAAGACTTCGAATTCAGAATATATTTTTTTTACAATTAGTAACATTAAGAGGAATACATAAGTTGATTCATGTGAAATAACGGTCAATAATGGTCAAGTCGGAACAACTGAAAGGAATACATATTGAGGACATTCTGACTCATATTTGTCTAGCTGAAAAACAACATTTAATATAAAAATAAACATTCATTTATATATTGAATTTTGTTGTTCATGTAGTTATTAAATTTGAATAAGTGTAATTCTGACCTCATCAATGACTGTAATAATTGTTAGGCTTCAACCTGAAGAAGACTGCAATAAACATGTAGTTATTTGATTCGTTTGTGTATTTATCTACGTTATTTATAATTGATTTGTTTAAATCTATTCAACTCATTTTGTGGATCGTTACACTTGTAATTTTATACTAATATACAAGAAAGACAAATGATTGGTCGAACAATCGAATACCGGCACACGTATGTAAATTGAACAACTGTCGGACGAAATAGTTCAGTAAGTACTGATCTCTACACAGAGGAATCATTTTTCGGTAAAACAAAATTAATTCGGGTCAGATTAAAAGTTGGGTATACTAACTATAAGTTTGAATTTCCCATTTCAAACAATAAAAAAGTATCATTGAATTAAACATCTGATAATTGCTAATGGTCACCTCTTCATTTACCTTGAACCCAAATATACAAACAATAATGATATCCATAAACGTTACAAACTCGGCATTGAACGAACAAGAACATCAATTTCTGTATGACAAATCTTACAATGTCGCTTCAATGTGTTTTTAATGTGTGTACGTACCGGTTTTCGGTGCGTACAAACGTTATTAAATCAGTTCGAACTGTTGAAAGTATCCTTTAAAGTTGATATTATCCTGGTAACTGGTGCGATTACACGCTATGCATTGATTCGCACTGTGTGTGTTTTGATTACTGCACAGATGAACGCCGACTGAAACGACGGGAACTTATGATTTACGTATTCCAACAGTCATGTTACAGCAGGTGAGTTCACTATTGATTGAAACTGGACTCAAGACAAATCCGGTGGGTAATCATCGGAGAGTATTAGTCAAAATAATCATCGGAGAGTATTAGTCAAAATAATCATCGGAGAGTATTAGTCAAAATAATCATCGGAGAGTATTAGTCAAAATAATCATCGTAGAGTATTAGTCAAAATAATTATCGGAGAGTATTAGTCAAAATAATCATAGGAGAGTATTAGTCAAAATAATCATCGGAGAGTATTAGTCAAAATAATCATCGGAGAGTATTAGTCAAAATAATCATCAGAGAGTATTAGTCAAAATAATCATCGGAGAGTATTAGTCAAAATAATCATCGGAGAGTATTAGTCAAAATAATCATAGGAGAGTATTTGTCAAAATAATCATCGGAGAGTATTAGTCAAAATAATCATCGGAGAGTATTAGTCAAAATAATCATCGTAGAGTATTAGTCAAAATAATCATCGGAGAGTATTAGTCAAAATAATCATCGTAGAGTATTAGTCAAAATAATCATCGGAGAGTATTAGTCAAAATAATCATCGGAGAGTATTAGTCAAAATAATCATCGGAGAGTATTAGTCAAAATAATCATCGGAGAGTATTAGTCAAAATAATCATCGTAGAGTATTAGTCAAAATAATCATCGGAGAGTATTAGTCAAAATAATCATCGGAGAGTATTAGTCAAAATAATGATCGCACTGTAGATTGTAGTTCGTCAAGTTCATAACCTCGGCTAGAGCAGATGTTCCTAAAATATAGAAACACTTTTGGCACACCCAAAACCTGAGATTTGTAGTCTCATCAGTTATTCACAGAAGTAGACAAGGCGATTCCTGCAATCTACATCTGTCTCTTAGACTTCTAAATCCGACACCCATCATAATTTCCGAACTGTCTACCAAAAAGTAATATTTCAAATCTGTCTAATTTCATAACTGACACTTTCAAGCCATTATCGATTCCGGCATCGACTCTTCTTTCCTCTATTTAAAATGTATACAACGTGAATAATCTATAAAGCTGTGAGTTCTAGTTTGTTTTACTTCCTAGATTTTAGAATATAATTTCTTCTTTTTCATGCTTATTCAGATTGTAAAAAACATTTGAATTTTAAATACAAAACAAGGTCTTTAATTCTATTACACCGTAATTGTGCCGCTACACATTGCAAACATGAATATGTTCTATTGACTTAAGTGTTATCGTATTGAATGTTAATATAATTGATTTTAGATACATATTTATATAATAGAATATGTGGAAAAAAGGGCAAATGTATTTGGATATCATTGATGACTACACCTTCAACTATCCTACATTTCTACAATGTATTATCTATATCCTAGTTTGTTGGAGAAATGTTTGAACACAGTAATATTTTTACAGAACTCAGACGTCATAAAAAATAATTACGTCAGCAACATTTTAACGCGAAATTCTTTGTCTAAGAATATTATATGTAGGCCTAAACTTTGATTTTTATCGAATGTCGGGGTATAAGAGTAAATCTTGGTTGAACTATTAAGGAAGTATTAATATACCAGGTATAATAGGGTTACGATGTGTCTAATTAGTTTAAGCGTTTAGCAGTATAGGTTGTTTTTAAAACTTTAGTCAACAAATAGGCTTTCTAAAAATAAACCGTGACAGACAGACGGAAATTCAATTTGAAAGTTAATCGTGACAGACAAACTGAAGTAGTATTTTAAACTTAAACATATCACATTGGTGATTATCTTATTTCAAACTTAAGTGATACAGATCGACAAAAATGCTTTACTGTTGCAGAAAAATGAAATTTTATTATTGTTGCATTTTTGCTTACCTTCGCGGGTGCGTACCCAGGTTTCATCTCCGTTGGCCGGCGTATCTTATATTTCGGCCGTGATCGATAACACAGAGAGCCGAAGTTTTGTTTTAGAACATTTCTCTTACATAACAGACGTAGAGATAGTGCGCTTGTTTTGCGCAGGAGAGAAAGAGAGAGATAGAGATAGATAAATAGAGAGAGAGAGAGAGAGAGAGAGAGAGAGATAGATAGAGAGAGTAAAAGAATCAGAATAGGCTTTCGTCAGGCAATTTTGCGCCAACGATTACTGGCATTAAGCGACCCGGCGCTTTCTCACATTAGCTCTGTTCGTTAGTAAGGTACAAAAGAGTTCGACAAAGCCCCCCACTGTCATAACGTCACTTCCGCATTCCGTTATTGTCGCTACCATATTTTATGGAACCCATGTGCTCTCTGCTCCTACCACTATCTAACATTTCAAACAACCGTGACGAATCAACTACACTGGTACTTCAATCTTAAAGGTGACAGAGAAATGAAAATCTAATTTCAAACTCAAACTGTACTGACTGGCTGATGTATAGAGTAATTCTAGAGAGAAAGTTAAATAACTCTAAAATAATACTCGTCCATTAAATCGGCTTGTACTGCGATGATGATACCATTTCAGACTAAGTCATTGGAGACTGACGGACAATTATTGTATACTGATGAGTGAACGCGTCTAAAACTATCCTCTTTTATTAATTTCTATGTGGATTCTTTTAGTTGTTCTGCCATATCTTGTTCAGTCTTGCTTTTTGGTCACGTGCCATGTTGATATTTCTGTACTACTGTTACATATTATCAGGCGGTAATACGCGCTCAAGTCTGTGTGCCTAAATCATTTAAGAGAAGCAAAACCTAATTTAGATTAAATTGAGAGGTTTTGACCTCGGCTTACACTACCAGCCGCATGCGCACATGAATGTGTTAAAACAGGTCAGTTTAATATTAGGATGTAGAAGACATAAAAACTAGTGAAGCACCGTCAAGTACTGTCCGGATAAATAAGGGAATCCTACTCTCTTTTATTCTCTCTCTTTTAAGATAGCCAGCAACAAAGTATAAATGTATTACATGAATTCATAGCTAAATTAATAAAGTAATGAACTGTTTATCATAATTAGTCACCATCTCTTTATTCTCTTAAGTGCTTGTGCCATATCAGTGTGTGAGTAAATAGGCAATCATAGCCTACCTTTATCTCAGCATCGCTAGCGAAGAACACATATGTTTCAGAGCTTGTGTCTGACGATTATGAATGTTGTGAGAAGAAGGAGGACATACATAGATTAACATTAAACTTACATTACTAACTTATCTAATCGGATCAGTTTCCTTAACTCACAGTCGCTTCTTGTCAATGATCCAAACGCCCTAATCCATTCAGGGCCCTTACTACATGACATCTTACCTTTCTAATTCATAAACCACGACTTTTTAACTAAATCATTTCGTGTGAACTATCGAGTTACATGACAACATTAACCAATCATACGCGTTTCGCGACTGTATGGCACTTCTACGCTTACATGATAAAAACATACATTTTGTAGAAATATAAGTCCAAAAATACGTAGTAATAAAAAGATGGTACTTATTTAGCTGTAACACGACCTTCATCAGCACGTCTACTACTACTACTACTACTAATACTACTACTACTACTGATAATAATAATAATAATATTTTTTCGTAGTCAGTAGTTTGTACTTTTGTTGTTAATTCGAGTCCAAATCCTGTAAAAACATATTCTTCTTCACAACATTTTTTAACATAATAAAACATTGACTCTTATTAAATAACATTTTGTGGTTGACTTATTCGAGTGAAATAGTTGAATATGATAACAAATGACACTTTTTCCGAATGCACATAATGAGCATGGAAGAGAGATAGCAAAGGAAAACACGTCTGTCATCGAGATCATGTCAAGTTCCACGATGGTCATCAGAAATACCAGCCCAAGCTGAAGAAAGTGCATCACACCTGCTAAAAATCAAAATGGTTAAGAATAATTTCGAATGATAGTAATAAAAATAGCCACATTCCACGCGTGCAGAATGACGTAAAATCATCTCGACAGATTGAAAACCGTGTGTTCCGATTGGCAAGGTTTGCATGAAGTTGTCAGCAGCGGAATGATAACAAACTGTGCGAATATGCAATGACGTTTTGTAATAGATTTTTTACAACTTCAGAATCATTCCTGCTAATTCTGAAAGACTTTTACTTTCTTGCGACTTAATTTTTCTCGGTGCGTTTGCAGAAACCAAGTGCATTCGTCAAATCCACAAAACTTAGCCGTCAATTCGTATCTGCGTTTTTCCCTTTGATTTTTCTCATGTCTCTGCACTGGAGCGTGTTTTGTATACTGATTATTTTTAGAGGTGGCTCAGCATCTCTACAAACGCTTTGTCGGTCGTTCGGTCGGTTGCTCACGCTTCAAATGTAAATAGCATTCCCTTCGATGAATGCAGATTGAATAAGCGTATATTATTGTAGATACGTCCAATCGCTTCTATGAAAAATATGTCTTTCCGTGAATCGCATACTTATTTTGAGAAGGCATCCACGTGGGTTTGTTACGTTAACCTTTGGAATCTGAATTGTGTTGATTATGCGACGATTTGCATTTGTATAAGCGCTGATTGAATAGACGCAACTGAAAACAATGTTTTCTTTTTGTTTGGTATGCTCAGCTTCAACTGGCTACTCTGTCAAGGTGTTTCGTTGCGCTTGTCTGATCGGCCGAATGTGTCCAAATGTTATATTTTCATCTTTACCGACCCACGAAACTCTTCTCTGATGGAAAACCATGACTCTACGGATTTAAAGGTTTGTATTATACGGAACGAAAGGATTTTTACATGTTAAAATATACAAAAGTTTCTGCAAATTATGCTAATTTATGGAGTCCATTAGACAAATATTTCTTAATTTCTTCTCAAAATACGAGCTTCAGTAAGACAAGACAGAGTAGCATGTTTAATTTTTTTTATAGGAAATCGCACTAGAAAACGCAAAAATCTACTTAATGTAAGGATCTAACAAGAACGAAATATAATTATCGTAAAGACAAGAGATGCCTTTTGGTCTTAGTATTAAAAAGACAAAGACTATATGTAGGAGGAAACAGTCAGTAGGAAGAGAGTTCCACAAGCCTGCAATTTTGAGAAAAAAGCTACTGGAATAGGAAGCTGTATTACAATGAGGTATCAAAACAGCGAATTGTTGGAGACCACTAGACGAACGAGTCAAACGTAGTGAAACAAAAAGAAGCAGGGAATAAATGAAATAATTCTGAAGAACACATGCAACGTTAGTATTTACGGAAACGACTGAGACTAACAACATCACGTCTATGAGGATGTAGAGAAGAAACAAGGGTGTGGTCAATCCCATTACAGATACGTTTCTGCACCTTATCAAGAACCCTCATATGGGACAGAGATGTACATGTGTCCAACGCAGTTCAACCAGTTTTAAGAATCGGCTGAGTTTAGTTGTGAGTGCTTTGTTGTTGTTAGTGTTGTTGTTTTTGGTTTTGCGAGTCAAACATATGCACAGAGTACACAAAGATCGTGCCTCAGGATTATTGCGTTGGTTTTACTTATTTGTCAGACGTAGAATATTGCAAATACTAACCTCCTATACCGTAAGCAGCAAGGCGCATACGAACTCGGGGAAGGTTTGATCCATAACACACACACACATATAAATGGTGACTACACATACACGAAAAGAACGTTACAAGCCTCAGTTCATTGATTTACGGACCATCGCTTCACACGTGTTTTCTTGTTATGCAGAGACGACCAGAATACGACGGGTTCTGATACCGACTCATTCTACAAATGCATCGACTCTAGTACCGTTTTGTGTAATACCTAAATTCTATGTTTAGAAGGCGCATCAATTAACATAAAACATGTATAATTTCTTATGTCCTAACGAAACAGTTACGCCACAGTAACAATCAAAAACTTTACTTGAAAAACAGATGAAGGTGCAGTTAATTGTAGAAAAAAAACTCGATGGTTAAATAACTTTCAGTCGGGATGCAAGAACCTTAACGATCATACTGGATCAAGTAGGAATGCAAGTCATGTAGACACTTGATAACTATGATAACCAAAGCTATCAGATGAGGGCGATATGACAGAACACAGAGTGGTTCATCAATTTCACGACTTCGAAAAAAAAGAATATTTTCATTTATATGCTCTGTTGATGTTTGATTTATAAGCAAAAGTAATTGATATTGTATTGTAAGCCACATTATGTCTCTAGAAAAATGGATACTTCCTCTAATCCTTTTTATGCGTGTAGTAATAGTTGTGGTATTCCAACCATTTTGAACCGAGTTGCTTAAGTCAAGTATCAAGGAAGAGTATAACACGACTAGTAACGATTAGAATTAATACTGGTCTTATTTAAAAAGTTTCCGTCCCCTAGAGTAGTTGAACAACCAAGGCTTGACAGTCGTCTACTCTAGATATGTGTACCTGCCTACCTACGAGGGATTAATGATAAAAACAATTGCACAATATTAAATGCACCTGGAACCAGGTACGTCACGCGGCATTCACTCTGGCTGAGTTAAGCCTGGTTCCTCCGAAAAAGCATGTGGATAGGAATATTCAATTCACAAGCAACCTTCGGTCACATGTATACGACAGTCAGAGTAGATTATGATGTCAGTGTTTATATTTTTCAGAGAGTTGTAACCGTTCTCTCCTATTAAGCGCCTGGTATTCTCTAATAGTCTCAACCCGGTACTAACCAGAAGCAACGTCGCTTAACTCCGGTGATCGACCGTGAACCGGTTTCACAACGTGATTAAGTAGTATATACGGGACGTGCCGATTATCGAACGCAACAATGGAAGTCCTGATAAGTATAACTTACTTATAAAAAGTTACCTCAATCCGGATAGATATAGAACACATACTTTACACATTTAGTAGACATATGACTGTCAGGATACAACACAGCATAGAGTATAACTGGTGTAGGTTGAACTTAAGGTCAATTGAAGTTCCGTATGAAGATAAATTATTGTTTGGTTTGATCAGAATTTTTATAATAGTTGCGATAACGAATTTACAGATCATACAAACAATGTCCGGTGCAGGTCTATTAAACACTCAGTGTTAGGAAGTCCAAGCCCAGAGAATGGCAATCAATCAACAGTCCGTATTAACGATATTCTAAATACGTACACACATTTCGCTGATCGACGAATGGATATCGACCCTTCCTAAATTATTCGTATGTGATTTGTGAGGATTAATTTCCAATTAATTTTCTTTGGGAAGGGTAGATTCTTGGATCTTATCAGCTAGAATCTCAGTGGATGTTTTGCTCCACTTTTCAAACTTTGAGTAGTGGTAGCAAAACAATAGCACCTTCTTTTGTGCAACAGTCCACGGTTGGTCTTTTAAGCCTCTAATGTTTCTTATTTTTGTTGGTGTATTTGAGGAGATAGGGGGCCAGTACCTTTTGTCTCAAAGCCTGATGGCTGACCCTGGTTGGCCTCTGTATTGGCTGGAGCACCATTTCTAGAAGCAGGAAGGTTTACACCATTGCTTACATCTTCCCGCCTGGTGTATTAACGGGTTGGTGGGCCCTTTTTATCCTGGGTGCCGGCTTGCCAGTATTTATTTTTGTTTTTATTCATATTTTTATTATTTATTTCCTCATTTTCAACGACTTCTAATTGTTTATTCGAATCTGCCTTCTATGAGTAGAGGGGGTGCCTTCGTTCGCAATCCGGGAGACGTGTTGGATGGCACACCATTTTAAAAAAATATTTGGTCAGGGTTTACTTCAAGTAAAACGTATCCTCATGTCAGAGTCTCTGACAAACCCCTGTACAGAGAGACCGAAGACACGCGAGAGTTGTGTCTAGTAGGCATTCAAGTCCTCCCCAGTAAGCATTCAAATAGAATATGCCATGTGCATTAAAACGCTTATCGCTTTTTAATGTATATTTTGACTATTTTTAATGTTATATGTCAATGCGATATACACTGTCTATTTGAGTGCGTTATATATATATATATATATATATATATATACATATATATATATATATATATATATATATATATATATATATATATATATATATATATATATATATGTAGAAGGATGAAAAGGAATTAGAAAAGCAAAAGCCAAATCGTACTTCTATTCAGTTACTCAGAGCAAGGTATATTCCGCAAAAAGGCAATTTATTCAAGTTAAATTTTTCCTTAAGCCAGGCTTTCCAGAGATCAACATCTTATCATCAGAGGAAATCGCTGGGATAGGTAAGTTGGCAAAGGCCAAGATTTAAAATTTGGAAAAGTAAAATAAAAATTGTAGGGAAAAAACACAAGGCAAAACTCTGGCCGAATTCAAGTAAATGTCCGATTGCAAAAAAGTCCGGTGTCAAAAGGTCCAGCGGAGAAAGTGAAATATAGATAGGTAGGTCGTTAAAAGGCACGAGAAGTGACAAGAGAGGATTCAAAGTTAAATTCGAAAAACCTACATATCTATCTGCTCTATCCTGGATATTGAGCTGTATACTTTTCACAATAGGTTTTACCTTTCCTAAAAGTTCGCTTTTAGTTCACCACTTATATATATATATATATATATATATATATATATATATATATATATATATATATATATATATATATCTTTTAGGGAGGGTAGATTTTTTAGTCTTCTTGTTCAGGATTTCGTTTGATGTCTTACTCCACTTTTAAAACTTTGAGTAGTGGTACCAAAACAACACTACGTTTTGTTCGACATACCTCTTATTTTTTCTTTGTTGCTGTATATGATTTAGATAGGGTTCAGGACATTTTATCACAAAGCCTGATGGCTGACCCTTGTTTGCCTAGAACATGGATGGAGCGCCTATTCCGGTGTCAGAAAGGTTTACACACTTCCTTAAATCTTCTCACCTGAATGAACGGGTCAATTTTAATCGTGGATTGTGTCTTGCCAGTATTTACTTTGGTTTTATTCATATTTTGTATAAGTTCCTCATTGTGAACAGCTTCTAATGTGTTTATCTAAAGCAACCCTCTGTTATGGCTGGTTTGCCACTTCCACAGCCAGGAAGGTTTATACCATTGCTTAATTTATCCCACATGGTGTATGAACGGGTTGAGGTTCATTTTTATCTTCGGTGCTGTCTTGCCAGTATTTACTTTTGTTTTATTCATATTTTGTATGAGTTCCTCATTCTTATTAGTTTTTCAGAGTTGCCCGTTGCCATGGCTCGGGCGCCACTTCAAAAGCAAAGAAGGTTTACACCATTGCTAAATTTTTTGACCTGGTGTATAAACAGTTTGAGGTATAATTTTCGAGCTCTTTTAAGAATAAATACACAAGTGGGTATCTTATAATAACGTCAGTAGGTGGAGAATATGTAGAGTATAGTTTTGGGTTCAACTAGTGTTTTTTTTTATTTCATAGTTGTACTTGAAAAAAGTATGTCGACAATTTAATAGCATACATTTTTGCATCATTTTAATCTCCAAGACTGTTGACTAGTATACTTACTGCGTTAAGATTTATTATTGAATACGAATATAGTTTAAAAATAGATATTTGTGGGTAGAAGTTGGGGTCTCAATTCTTTATTTTTACGATGATTATAGCTCTAACAGGTCCTTTCATAAGCCTTGTGGGTAAGACCTAATAACCAATCATGCGCTTTCATCATATTTAACAATTAATAGCAAGAATAAACCCAAATGCCTCCGACCATTCTTAATTATTGAACATTTACAACAAAGTGGCACGATAATGGAACGACGTACTCCGATCAATTGGGTTTAACAAAACTATATAACAAATCACTAATTAATTTACGTAGCAAAGTAAGGGAGAGTGAATATCTGCTCATGATAATAAATTACTTATGATAAGATTTACAGAAACTGTAGTGCACTGTAAATATAAGCCACCATTTTAGTATATGTATATGAAGCAAGTTTCACACATAGAAACATATATACAAAATAAAGTTTGTTTATTTTTGTGTTTTGAAAAAATGACACACTCCTAATCAACTCTATGATGGACTATTATTCCGAAATTAATAATATTAAAGTAATAGGAATAATAATAAATTAATCTTACATTGATAACGGCTTCTATTTTCAACTTTAATAATACTGACCCACCAATGCTTTTAAATGAAAGACCTATTTTTCTAAACTTCGAGCATGCCAATGCGTCTTCGTTCTACTACCAGAATTTAAATTCATAACCGCCAAAAAAATCTCCGCAGATAAAACTCATTTTGTAATGACATTATATCAAACAACAAAAAAGAGTTTGTTTATATTCGTTTAAAAAAAAAAATGATACAACACTGGTCAACTCTGATGAGTGAATATTATTCCGAAATTCATAAGATTAAAGTAAAAAAAATAATAATAAATTTATCTTGCATTGATAACAGCTTTTATTTTCAATTTTAATAATACATATATATATATAATTATATATATATATATATATATATATATATATATATATATATATATATATATATATATATATGTATATATATATATATATGTATATATATATATATATATACATATATATATATATATATATATATAGAGAGAGAGAGAGAGAGAGAGAGATAGATAGAGAGAGATAGAGAGATGTTTACATTTCCTGAAAGATGTGTCTTGCAACTCTTACCCAGTTTTATGATCCAAAAAATTCATATACACAGAGACGTCACTCATGGTGCACCGTTCGGCAACCTCTGGCCTTCACTTCATCAGCATCGAAGTGAGAACTTTCACTAAAAGTAAGATAATGAGAGTGGCAAAAATGAATCATGGACGAGTCCATTGTGGGCGGGACGTCGAAAAAGAAAGAAATCGACTTGATAACTGTTAAAAGGAGAAGGTTCCGCAGCGCAAGCGAGACTTGAAAGACGGTGGTTTGAGAAACGCGAAGAGCCGGCGCTCTTGGTGATCGGAGTATCGAAGTACCGGAACCATGGGAATTTACCGATGCTTATGGCACCGATGAAGCTTTATTGACTATGGTACCCAAGCCGGTTTTGCTGTAAGGCTTTTGTGTCCGCTGACTAAAAATGCGACTGATAAGCAAGTTTGTACTTTGTAGGTATCCCCTGACTTGTATTTCACCAAACAGACAATTGGAAGTGCTTGTGGAGCAATTACTTCAGTTCACGCTCGGATAGACAATGCAGAGCAAATTGCTTTCCAATCGGATGTATATATATATGAACGAGTTTCTAGCGGAAACCAAGTCTGTGACATCAGAAAGAAAATACTTTCATGAGAAAAAACTATGTCAAAAGATGTTTATATGTGTGTGCGTAGCCGGCGTAAACTATCCAGTGATGGGAAATAAAGAAAATCAAAGTTTTTCTATATACGTTCTATTCTTTGTCATTCTTGTTGAATCTTTCCGGGTGCCCCGAAAGAACGGGTAATGCAACACGTTCTTCAGGGTATATTATAAACACCGCAATTATATCAGTTTTACAACTTGATTTTATAAGCCACTCGATATTATACATGCTTCAAATACAAATATTGCAAATATTATACAAATATGTACAAATAAATGAATATATATATATATATATATATATATATATATATATATATATACACATATATTTCACTTTTTTAGTTTTACTTCATCTGAAGTTCTCAAAAACAAATAGCACCTTTCCTAGGGTCAACACTTGATCACTATATGAGATACATAGATATTCGAATATTCCATTAAAGTTTTCTTTACTTGTAAAACATTGAGTAATTTGAGAACATTTGTCTTCTCCCTACTTGACTAGTTAACTATGTTACAGTCTATATTTATTTCTGTTTCTTGGTCTTACCAGATTCCAGAACAAGTATTGTTTTAGTCTGGTGTGTATGTGAAGTATTGACCGATGTGAAACTCTTTATATATATATATATATATATATATATATATATATATATATATATATATATATATATATATATATATATATTGCGAATTATAACATTTTGATTCATTTAGTTGTGTTGGTTTTAATCATCTATTCAGGAGATTAAAGTTGAATGTTGAAAATCCTTGTCTGATTGTTCAAAGCACGAACTTTTTAGTTGATCCGAAACCTATAAATAAGCCTTCATTGACATTCACTTTCTTTTTTATGCTAAATATTGGACTCTTTTGTGTTGACGTATTTTCATGATGAATACAACTAGTAACGATTAACCGTCATAAAACTGTAAAAAATAAACGGCGAATCTCAATTTTTGTTATTACTCCCACAATGACGGACATAATTATTATTTATCATACTAACAGACAAAAGGTGAATGTGAGATAATGAACTTATTAGAAATATTATCTAATATTGTAAATAAATAGAACGTATGAATTAGATACTTTTAACATACCAGTCTCATATAAGTACTTACATCGTGTAATATAAACTACTAATATACTAATATACGATGTTCTGTTACTAAGTTTTTAAAACTCGTACTCCAACCACGCAACTTTTGGGAAAATTTTTTTTTTCAGATTGGAATTAACCAACTTACATGTAAGGGTCATATATATATATATATATATATATACAAGGTGTCTCAAAAAATGTACTCACTCGTAGAATGACGAGAAAACTTTTATTTATGAACATAGAGTGAAATAAAACAGCATCGAATACATGAGACACATGTAATTGAAGAATCGTGTTCGCAAATGTTCAAATTATGACCATTATTGTTCAAACAAAGCTGATAACGCGCACCAAGGGATTCGCAAACGTCGCGAAACATTCTAAGAGTGAGTACATTTTTTGAGACACCCTGTATATATATATATATATATATATATATATATATATATATATATATATATATATATATATATATATATGAGGAAAAAAAGAAACCATGTTTCAGACAAAATATATAAATAAAAATGGAATAAAGGATGAGAAAAAACTAAAAAAAAAGCTAAAACTGTCACTTATTTTAGATATATTGACGATATTTTAATTTTTCTAACCGTTAGTCATAAAATATAAACATTAGCACTAGCACTCAACAAAGTCGAACCTTCCATCAAGTTTACTTTCGAGAGTTAACAAAACAATTCTTTAGCTTTCCTTGACATTCTTTCCTCAAAAACAATAATAGCCTCTCATTCTTAATCTATCGCAAACCAAATAACAAAAATGATTACTTGCACTATTACTCACATCATAATAACTACATAAAAAACAGTATGATAATTGGCTTTTATCTTATAGCTTTGCGTATTTGCAGCCCTGAACATCTCTCTCAGGAATTGAGTAAAATAGAATCCTCTCTCATAACTTTAAAATATCCAAAACACATAATTATTTCTGCTAAAAAGACAGCTATCTAAATACATCTAAAAATATAACAAATACTAAAACAACTCCTAATCCTACACAACCCATACTTAGAAATGTTTTCCTCCCTACTAATTCTCGCAACAAAAATCTCTTCTCTTCTCTTTCCCATCATGGTTTCAGAATTATCCAAGCTACCTCACTCACTATTAAAAACATAAAGACAAAAACATAAAGACAAAAAACAAAAATAAAGTCCTTACATCTCCCACTTCAGCTGGAATTTATACTATACCATGCGCCGACTGTGGAAAAAATATATTTTGGCGAGACACAACGTCCGTTAAAAAAACAAATCTATGAACATAATCGTGCTATAAAAAACTGTGATACCTCAAATGCGTTATGCACCCACATGATTTCTTTTGGTCATCACTTCAATACACAGAGGCAATTTCAATAAAACATATACACGACACTAAACTCCGTCGTCTCATAGAATCATGTTTTATCCTACGTCATAACAACACAATCATTCAAAGACCAGGATTTTATAACATTGCTACCTCTTCTGCTAGATCGATTCTAATTGAAATGAACTAAAATCAATATGACAACGGATAACTTTTAATCCTTTTTCCTCCTCCTCCTCCTCCTCCTCCTCCTCCTTCGCCTCCTCCTCCTTTGTTGTTTAACTCCTTGGCCATTAATTTCAAATTACTGCTAATATACGCTACTCACTATCAGCGTTTACAATCGGCGTTCAAAAGTTAACTGTTGATTTGTTTTCTCTCTTTCTTTCTCTTCTTCTCCTTCTTCTTCTTCTTCTTCTTTTTCTTCTTCTTTTTTAACATTTCTTTCTTTCTTGCTCCCTTTCTACTGTTTATTACACGTTGCTATTTTTTCCAATTGGTTCTTTGTATAAATTTGAAAACTTTTCCGTTTTTAATTAAAATTCTGCTACCTACTGAGGATGATCGTATTATAAACGATCGAAATATTTAAGTAGAACAATTCAATATGTGTTTTTGAGTTCATGTTTGCTAGTTGTTGATTTGCTTATCCTTTATTCTATTTATATATATATATATATATATATAGAGAGAGAGAGAGAGAGGGAGAGAGAGAAAGAGAGAGAGATGTGATACTTATGTTATATTATGACGGGCCCTGTATTCTTTAAACGTGTACAATTAGCTAGTATGAATTATGAACTCGGTGAACGAAAAAGGATGAAGTGCAATTTAGGTGCATTGATAATTTAGGACAAAGAAAATGATTCATTCTGTGAATCATATCATACTGGATGTATGCTGGTCGAGATGAAACGCTCGGATAAAAAAGGTTAGACACAAAAGCGATATTGAGTTCTGTTATGACATTCGTTGAAGGGTCAAAGGGCTCTGACGTCACAGATCCTTGGTGACAAATTAGATTTCGACAGTTCACCATGGAGGCGCTAGATGGACAGACGTCCATAAACTGAGCTCTGCAATACACAGAGTCGGGTGACACAGAACAAGATCCCAACGGCGGGACAAAATATAGCCGATTGCATCCGTCACATCCCACGAAGCAGTATGAACCGACGAATGAACACTTCTTTGATTCAAGTGTGGAATAAACGAATGGAATCTATCTCAAAAAGTCTTGTCTCTGAGTGTTTTTGTGCATGATGACAGAATTTGCCCACAAAACAGGTACACCACTACGATCACAAGCCAGCAACGGAGATGAGTGTGCAAACGAACCTACAACCAACAGTGAGGCAGAAATGGTAACTTTTAATATTGATTTAAAACGTAAGAACAATTTTAAACATGTTAAGGACATTATAAGTTTAAAGACAGTGTAAAGGCTTTTACGAACTATTGTTAAAAATGTTAATTCTTCATATAAATGAACGCTAAATTCACTAAGAGGCCCAACTGACGTTTCTAACTTTCGCAGTGAGTTTGGTGTTGGTTCGATTTTTGGTGGTGCCAAGAAACGCCGAGAAACGCCGAGAAACGCCGACCCCGGGTGCGAATTACGAATTATGAAAAAATACATAGAAAAAGACGTGTAAAGTAATGTTTAAAATAATTATTTACTAAAGAAAAAACGATTATTCCACACTTAGAAGGCAATATAATGCAGAGGTTTGACGGGTAGACACAAGTTGGAGCAAATAAGACATATAATGGTGGAACAAATTAAATAGTTTCACCCTTAAGACGATGTATATATATACACACACACACACACACACACACATATATATATATATATTTATTTATTTATGATTTTTTTTCATAAACACACATATATCTTTTATATACACAATGTTACAATGTTATGTAATACCTGTATCAAGATGGTCTGGTGGAAACTCCGTATGATATAATATTTCGGGAACTCTTCCCTTTTATATATATATATATATATATATATATATATATATATATATATATATAAGTATCAATTTTTATTCATACAAACATTATTGGTTACATATGTGCATACATGTTTCGGTTGCACTTTTCCCAGAAAGTAAACCTCATCAACCAAGAATTTCAGAGAAATGGGTGGATTTGAAGAATTTTCTCTCCTAAATAAATCTTTTTGGGGTTTAGTCATTTTCTATTTATTATGAATTAGTATCGGATTACCTATTCCACTTGCTGACCTTTTTTGTTAGTGGTTGTCCTTTTTATTACTTTTTATGACGTCTCCATCACATTTTCCTACCCTTATTTTATTGCCCACTACTTTCTGGGTTTCTTTAAAGTCTTTAACCTACCAAGTTTTACAAACTCACTTCAGTATAAATATCTTATCTATATATCAAGAATCACACATATATAAACAAACTTTAATAGATACACAAGTACAAATAAATAAACAGACATTGATATACATACACATATAAACATGGACACACACAGACAGATCCACTATAAATCAAGCATATATTCAAAATACATACGCGCTTATAAATATATTCTAGATGTATAAAAAAATTAAATACAAAAATTCATACGTCTACACAAACACACATTTATACAACTATATGCACCTACACACACACATATATATATATACACATCATATATGTAAGTTTTCATACTGCTGGAATTAGCATGGATTGGCACATCCATCCATACATACATATATACATATATACATATCTACATACATACATATATACATATATACATATTCTTCGTAATTATATAGATACTATTACGTAAATACGCGTTTTCTGACATACACCATTAACTTTATATGTATATGATTTAGTATTGCCATACTTAAAATGATATTCCTGTAAGACCCATTGGAATTTATACAATGACAATTATAGAAATAAAATCTGTAACGATAATTTCTATTTTGGAAATTGAGCAAACAAAAAACTATTCTCAGTTATTGTACGCAGTAATTTAACCAAAACGCAGGTAATATCCACACCCCGTAGACACTAAAACATAGTGATTCATTGGTGTGTCATTAAAGTTTTCACGTGAAACTCGGTGGAAGCTTGACCTGTATTTCAGAATTAACACCATTATATTTTGTGTTAATTCTTAAGATGTGGAATCGTTGTTATTTTATTGACCTTCTTTTCTAGGTCAGGTGTGGGTTTTGATGAAAGTGTTTCTGTGGATTTCTGGATTCGAACTTGGCACACCCAGATTTTCAGTCCATGTCGCTAACCACTTAGCCACCAGCACCCCCTCGCAGTTATATCTTGTCTATACTTATTAGGAAAATAGAAAAGTATGTTATATTAATCGTATAAAATGTATCGGTTCAAGTAGGTATGACGTCTGGACATAAAATAAATCAAACAGTGTTGATATGCCGTTAAAACCCTCAAACCCAAATATTTCCTATTTTAATGAATACTTTTAAAATACGCAACGATTTTCCCTATATGAGTAATCAATACATGTTATATTTTATTTTAATTTACTTGGAAAAATCCTTTTAAATCAGAAATAAAACGCCAGATCCTTTTGCGTATAACAGATTCTAGATTATTTTCTGCTTTTCAAAAATTGTTATTTTCGATCATTTATTAATATCCGAATTTGGGGCATCGATGTTTGATTGCGACCAGACAAATGTTCATTTGACCTGAAGGTCGTTGAGATTCTTACGTTAAGAGTTAGTTCACGAGTAGACAACGATGCAAAGAGAAGGACAGTTCACATTAAGGTCAATAATGTTCATACACAACAGACGAATATACGCACATGTATGAAACATAAACGTATACTCGCGCGTGACTGTGACACACACACGTGGGAACATAATGATACATTCATGAGCGACAAAAGCAACTCACACTTTATCTCCCTCTCTCACAGACACACACAGACACACACACATACACACTTTATGTCTATAACATTTCACACTTTTACATTCGTACACAATTCTTTTCTTTTTTAACACGAACAACTATTCTCATTCACTCGCACCAAGTAGCACTCTCGTAGAAGAAAAACCGCGGTGTTCTTGGCCATTGGCAAGGAGCAATGGAAAGTATTTGTTTTGATACGGCACATCACATTTTTGTCCACGGTCAATGAAGGGGAATCCTTTCCAGACGAAGGCTATTTTTATTTTTGCACCAATCAAGAGTGTCCTGTTAGGGAGAACTGTATTTTCTCAACATTTCAAAACAAGCTGGTGTCTAACTCTGCCTTCGTGGGGACCAATTAAACAGAAACACGCATACACATTATATCTTTCGAACTCAAACGCATAGTCTCACACACGGTCACTTTCTATCATTTCACTCTGTCTCACACACTTATCCCGTCTCTCAATCACATATTCAGATAATCACAGAGGAACTCTCACGCATACCCACACGCGTGTACGTGACTTGACTAAAGAAAAAAATACTAATACGTTTTTGGCAGTTTCATTTTTTCATTCATTTCATGCAGTCATTTCTTTCCGATAAAACGCCTGTCGAATACAAGCGTTGACCTTCCGATCTAGCATCAAAGAAGGAGAATCGATTATTTCATTCCAAAATGTATAAAACACTGTCGGTTAACCAATTGACCCCAGCCCTCAAATAACTGCAGTTTGAACATTATTACGGGGAGATAAACATAGTAAATTCGAAATCCAATAAAACTATCAAACTAGCCATATATATATATATATATATATATGTATATGGCAGAGCCCTATGATTTGTTCATAATCAAAATTTGACGAAGAAATTAAATCTATAACTAATACTTTGTCCAATAACGGCTATCCTTTTGATGTGATTAGGGCAGTCACCCAAATAAAACCAAATACAATGACTAAATGTCAAATGTACATTCGTATACCTTGGTTAGGCACAGTAAGTGAGAAATTCGCCAAGCAAATCAGCTCAGGAGTTAAAAATTGCTATTTTTCTTCGAATGTTCGTGTTGTGTTTTCTACAAAACCTTTATTGGCGTCCTCTCGTAAATATGTTTTACCCCCGCACCATAAAAATAATATACTTCACAATTTTAAATGTAGTTGCAGTGCTGACTACGTCGGGAGGACGACGTCAAGATTGGATAGTAGATTCCAACAGCACATTCCGAGTAAGATCAGGTATGGAATTTTCCGGTCAACTGACGTCTAGAATAAGACATGTGGGTCTTCGATTACAGGCCATTCACTTAAAAACGCGCCGTGCGGTAACAATTTTAGCATGGGCCCCTTCGCCATTCTCAGTCATGCTCACACATTATACCATCTTAAAATTTTGGAGACAGTCCACGTTCCTCTCAAATGCCCCTCATTTTGTAAACAAAGGGGTTATCTATTAGGACTAGATGTGAGTAGTCCTCCATTGTACATATACCATATCTCTATTTTATTTTCTGTACTTTCTCTTTTCACCCCCTTTTGTAAATCCTCCGTTTGTTTTAATCTTTCGATACAGCCTTTGTTAAAAGGAGGCGAAACCGAAGAACTCGTCTTCCATTAATGCTTGCGATAATAACATTTTGCACTCCCCAAAAATCATGAAAGACACACACACATACACACACACACACACATATATATATATATATATATATATATGTATATATATATATATATATATATACCCTCTATTTATAATAAAGACCAATGAGTATTTATTTGAATATACATGTTAACAGTATAATTGAGTGTTCGCAAAAGTTATCCAGTATAAAAGGTGCATTTTACTAGCTTCTGGACGAAACCATTTAAGTGATGATGTAGAAACGATAGATCAAATAGAAAATCAAAAAAAGATGCTGCAGACTTTTTCCAGTTGACTGAAATGAATTCTTCGGAAATGCATTCCCTACACGAAAATAAAACAAATCTAGGGTTATGTATTTTGTTAATGTTAGTCATAAAAAAAATGATTAACGATTTATATATCAAAAATCAAATTGGGGACAAACTTCTATATTTTCGTGATTTCGATACAATTACTGATTCCGATTTCGATTTCAATAACGACAGCGCCAGTAAGAACACAACAACATCATACACAGCATCAACTGCGTTACTATAGACTTTCTATCGAAAGATTTCATTAAATAGCGTCGATTTACTGTCGTCTATATATAAATTTTCCGATATTTAGAACTTTTTTATATAATTTTTTTAAATAAATAAAACAACGCTGATTCGTGAGGTTCGTGTAAAAAATACTAACAATTGTTTTTTACGTCATTTTTTTTAGTATAATATTACGTTGAAGCAACATCTATCAAAACGCTGATCGATAAGTTATAAAAACAGTACACATAAGTAAACTAGTAGATACATCAATTGATTTGCACGTGATAGGATTGTATGGATTCATAGCGATCTTATAAGAGTTTTTTCTTTCAAAGCTTCCGTGGAAGGGTAATTCCATCTCAAAGGATTTGATGCACACTTAATTTTTTTTTAAATCCTGCGGGTTTTAACCAGGTTCTTTTGTATTAACTTTCAAAACATTAATTGGATATCTAACACTGAATAAGTTTTTTTTATTGATTAACAATTTATTAATATTTTTGGCCATCTCATAGAAAATATTTTTGATAGATTGAAACAAGCTTCGTTAATTAATAATTAATTAATGAACATTTATTTTCATATTAAAGAAGCAACAATTTCTTAGTAAATGAATTTAATTAACTGTATTTAAATGGCGGATAAGATAGATTATAATGCTTCAATTTAATAATATTGGTTTTAAAAGAAATACTAAACATTTGTTAAACGATTGTGTTTGATTTTGTTTGATTTTGTTTGCGGTTTTGTTTTACGAACATAATATAAACTTTAAATGATATCCCAATTATAGAGAAAAAAATCCAGAAAAATCTAGAAAAACAAACCCAACAGATTCCACATTTCAGGTTTTATCATCATTAAGCTCAGTTAGATATCAGACCTTTTCTTTCATTGCTAACTTTTTTATGCAAAACATTTTAACGAAATCAACATCCTTGTGCCTAATTTGTCAAAATATATGTTATCTTTTTTAACAAGTGTAGTATACGCTCTTATACTAAATTTAATCGTTTCCGCCATAGGTTCGTGAACTAGAAAGCGTCTTAAACTGAGGAAATTTTTATTTTTGCCCCAATCAGAGTTCTTCATTTTTGAATGACTAGATTCCACACATTAAAAACTCCCATTGTGTACTATTCTGCCTTCGTAAGAAGAAAAACACATGAAATCACAAGTAAGCAATAAGGCACTGAACTAAATCCCCCTCCCCATAATGAGGTCCTACTCGTTAAGCAATTACGTGTGGACACCCTAAAAAACTTGGCAGAAAAACGAAAATAAAAAACAATTATTTAAAGAATTAATTTTAGTGGGTCAGTTTTGTATATACATTTAACCTAACAGGACCTCGATGTCAACGTTATTCCACGTTAATTAAATGTCTTACCACTAACCCTAATTTCGACCGGTAAGGTCATAAAACAACACGTAATCGCTTAGTAAAGTAGCCCCCTCAAATAAAATAAACATAATGTATCTCCCATCATGATAATGTTTTTTTGCTTATGTCCTTAAAATATTAGAATGCCACGGAAATAGGCCTTATTTTACATTAAATTGACATGTGAAAGTAGTCCGCTACTCTAAATTCTAAATTGCATGATTTTATTGGTTAGTTTGTTATCGCCTAGCTTTTCAAGGTGTTCACATGTAATATCTTAAAAAACGTAGGATATCATTTTTTTTAGGGATGAAGTTATTTAGTTGATGATGTAAATCTACAATAATAATAATAATAATAATAATAATAATAATAATAATAATACTAATAATAATAATAATAATAATTAGATGTTATTATAAACGAATCTACTTCACTTCAACAAAACAATCTAAACGTCCACATTACATTTAAATATAAGTTTAAATATGAAAAAAAAATAACAAAAACACGTTAGTAATTCATGTTTAATTCATAAAACACATTTTAAATTTCGTTAAAATTGTTTTTATTTTGAATATAGAGATACACTTAGATTGTTACGTTGACAAATTATCACTGTCTTTCACATAGTCTGGGGTGTAGTTGTGTTCTTGCAAGTAGAAAGAAAATTTTACAGCCGGACTGCCAAACAATTTCCTTAATATTAAGAAGCAATAATCATCATAATTATTATTATTTACTCACTAGGAGTTATCACACTGGTCATCGTCAGTGATCGCCCACTGCCAACAACCTGTGGTATTCCCTGGAGTCTGAGTGACAACAAGTCTCTTCAAACTTCCAGTGTGCTCCACCTCTTTTCGTTCATCAGCGCTGATGCCCTTGCGGTATCGCAACAGCCACCTACCACCGATTTCCCGCTGATAAGGGCCATTGGTCCACTCTGGGGCCCGAGTGGCAACAAGCCCTCCCTATTATTATTATTATTATTATTATTATTATTATTATTATTATTATTATTATTATTATTATTATTATTATTATTATTATTATTATTATTGTTAATATTATTGTTATTGTTATTGTTTTGTTATTATTATTATTTTTTAAATTTTTATTATTATTATTATTATTATTATTATTATTATTATTATTATTATTATTATTGTTGTTGTTGTTTTTGTTATTATTATTTTCATTATTATTATTGTTGTTGTTATTATTATTATTTTTATTATCGTCATCGTCATCATCATCATCATCATCATCATCATCATCATCATCATCATCATCATCATCATCATCATCATCATCATCATCATCATCATCACAATCATAATCATCATACGTAGTAGTAGTAGTATTAGTAGCAGTAGTTTTGGATTTTATTGTCTGCTATTACCTTTTATATCCTTACAAATGTTGTTTTACACCCAGTTCAGAAATAGACACTTATAAACAAAGAATAAATGACGACAAAGTGGGTATTCGAACAGAGCCTTGAAAATCCTCCAATTCATTTATACCTAATAAAGCTCTACACTTTATTGCCGCTTTGGCAACCTCTTGTTGGGTTTACCAATGTTGAAGAACCGGATAAGGCAAACCAGACAAACACCAACAATATAATCAAAAACAGACAAAAGACTAACAATATATGAAG
Organism: Sepiola atlantica; assembly: GCA_963556195.1. NCBI lineage: Eukaryota > Metazoa > Mollusca > Cephalopoda > Sepiida > Sepiolidae > Sepiola > Sepiola atlantica. The sequence continues at coordinate 3,353,630 of OY744523.1, forward strand.
CGTTCGACTGCAAATTGCGATAAATGCCATTTTCAAAATTACGAAGCTATCACAGAAAAAAGTGTTGCATTTCAGCATTTTACTACATTCACAAATAATTTAGACTTAATATATTCGTCCTTTTATTGTCTGAATTTAAACACAATGGACATGTCGCGTTTTGCATTCGAACTGTTCATATAATAACTGAACTAAAAACAAATGAAAAACATTTTATATATTTTATTTTTAATTAATTATAAATGTTTGTCAGTATTTTTGCTGGGGAAAAATACATTTTTTTGTTAACAATTTACGAAACGTTGTTTATAAACTGCTTTATTTTATATAGGCCACTACTTGAATTAGTGCAAAGTTTAATTCCTTATTTAACAGAAATAAAAATATTGCATCTGTTTTGACGTTATTTTAATTCATAAAGTTTAGTTTCACTAGTAGTTTTACACAATAAACATCTGTCATTTCATCATTAGTGCCAGCGATGTAATATTAAGTTTAAAAAAATATTTTTTAAATCGTTTTGTAAATCGGAAATTAGGCTCTATTTCTTCCAATTCCAATACGAATTCCGGTACCGCCAAAAGTTCTGATTTGTCCGATTCCCTATTCCGATTTAAATTAATTGTCTCAAAATCAATATATATATATATATATATATATATATATATATATATATATATATATATATATATATAACTCTTGTTCATCCCAGACAATACCCATTGCCACTGGGGTGTAACGGGGCTACTATTAATAACCCATGCATACAGGAACACTTTAAGTAGGGAGTTAAGCAGTGAGATGTATGTTCGCACTATATTTAAATTTCGGCATGTGAGTACAGTCAGGGAACAAAAAGGAAATTCCGAAGTCTAGCAGTTCAATGAAAAAAACAATTAGAGTATTGATTTACTCCTCTCCAAGAGTTAGGTACAAAGCCAGTTTTTATCTTACTCCCACAAGTAAGATGTGACCCAAGGTCGGGTAGGGAAAGTGGGGTTTAAAAATTGCCTGGGCAGCCCCGTCGGCATTCCCCGGTAGGGGCGCCTCAGGCAGTAAGCAATAAACTTATTCCTCCCTAAAGAGGGGAGGCGAAGCCTGGGAGGGTGGGCCTCTTAGAACTGCACAGGACAGACCCATAGATCGGCGTAAATCAAGCCCCGAAGGCGAAGACAATACCAGTCTATGGGGTGCAGTATACATCGGAACAGATACTACACTTTGATCTTGACCAAAAGGCCAAGAACAATTAGAGTAGAAATTGCTTAATATCTGGGAACCTCTACTGTGAATAAGTGGGATTTCTCTGCTTTTCAGGTTTATCTGAGGTATTTACGTCTATGAGGGTAAAAGTGCTACAAGTTCGACTTGTAAACAGGATGTAAAATTGCGACGATAGGGCAGGGTTTAGAGCTTCGTTGACACTGCGATATCTATTAGATTGGAGATTCTTTTTTGAACCCTGTCTAATAGGGAGCAAGTATGGGAACGTGCACTAGTCCAGATGTGGCAACAGTACTTCATGCATAGGCGAATGGTGGCTTAGTAGAGATATAGAATACTGGGAGGAGTGACTTGTTTTCTAGCGCGGTAAAGAGAGCATACATTTGCTGTAGCCTTGACAATGTGTTCTATATGTTTGTTGCAATTCATGTTTCCTGTTAATGTTAGTATATTGAGTTTGAATGATTAATTCTCAGGTAGAGTGTTACTAGCCATTACATCAATAGTTGCGAAGGTTTCTTATAATATACACACGAATTAGTTGCAGAAGAATACATTTTTTTCTGAATTGAAGCTATGTTCAACGAATAAATAGATGGTGAGAAATAAAGGAAGTGATTAAATCAAATAAAAATATAGTGGTCTAAGTAAGTAGTAGCTATACATTTCAGGAAACATATATATATATATATATATATATATATATATATATATATATATATATATATATATATATATATATATATATACAAATAAGTGTCCTCTGATATTACCACAAATAAAAGTAATTTAACTTCTAGGGAATTATCTTGTTATAAAAAACACAATCCCACCAAGCAATTTTGCATGTACTCGAACTTATAACTTTCAAATCAATCTCAGAAAATGTTATAGCTGTAGCTTGATAAATTAAACTTGTTAGGGTTAGGGTTAGGGTTGGAGTTCTATTTTTCTGTTTACAATTGAAGATTAGCAGCCACGCCTCTTAAATCAAGTATATTTCTATTTCATGCATTTTTATTAAATACGCTGATAAAAGTAATAGGCCCCATTAACTCTCAGAGGCATTTTGTTAATTGCATTTATTTTCGTTTGAATCAAGGGTCACCAAACTGTTCACAGATGAACGACAGACGTTCAATGCTTGCAACCTCGTGGCAATAGAGAACACACTAAGTTAAGCTTTTCATATTAATCATGTTTAACTGACATGAATGTGCATGAAGCGACGACAACTAACTTATTTATTTACTAAATCGTCATCGAAAAAAAAAACGATTTTGGCAAATATATAGTCAAATAAGACCTTATGTAGACACATCGAAATCATAGAATGTATGTAGCCAAAAGGTTATTAATATTATTAAAGATGACGTTTGGTTGAAACAATCTATTAGTATTTTAAAAAAACTATTGGAAGCGGGCCCGATTAACTGTCGTCGCTTGCCTGATTCACACTGTATACCCTAGTTTGGTGACCTATGACGTAAAAATATACGGCATAATTACGTCGATACACCGGTTGCTTTATATCACCAAAGTTAAGCGACGTCGAGCCTAGCCAGTACTAAATAGGTGACCACTTGGGAATACCACGTGCTACATTTGGCCTAGAGGGGACATGAACTCCACCAGGTTCTATCATGTCCACTGAAAATTTATTACAGATAGAGTATCTGTATGACTCCCCGACAACGTCTCTTGGCGTTATAACATATGTATGTATGTATGGATAACGTAAAAGAATGTGTACATGGTCTGGAGCGCGTAGATCAAATTTGAAAACGGTTTCTGGTTTCTCTAATACATTAAAAAACAAGCTTCTCACATTTAACCTCCAACGACCGAATCGTCACTAAACGCTAATTGAAATGAATGTATCTCTCTCTATCTCTAGTTGTGGAATCCCTTTGCTTTGATAAACTTCTAAGGCTGACCATCAATGCAGATCTGAAAGGGAAGACTTACATCAAATGTGTCGCTTAGGTGACTGGAAAAATGATTGGATCGCATACTCTCTCCAGGATGGTCTCACACCTTTGACGAAATTATCTACCTGTATAAGAGTCAAATACTTGCAAATATTGATTATTCTTGCCACATACTGGGTGGTACAGCTCAGAGCACACTTTCTGACTTCTAAATCATGTGAGGGACTGCCCTCTTCTCTCCCCTACAGTATATTTATCATAGAAGAACGGTTACTAGTATTTCACTACTCAATTGTTATTTTCATTGTAGTTGCTCAACAGAGCTCTAATCTATGTTCCCCATGTAAACCATTTATAACAAAAACTCGTCTAGATACAACCACTGACAGTAGTTTTAATTTTCTTCCTTCTTCTACCAAAAACCAAACATAATTCACATATGAAAAATTATTTACCAAGATCTGCCCGCATTTGGAACACGATACTGCGGGGCTGCTTCCCAGCTGACTACAATATGGTAATTTGCAAGTCCAATGTTTACGAATTCTTGTTAAACTGTCTTCTTACATAATAAAACACTGCTCAGTCCAAACCATCGTTACAACTCTTCCGGACAAACTCATAAACCTTTATCCTCGAGTAGTGTTTAAGCCTTGATAAGTTCAATAACTGTCAGAATGTTTATATGGATTTATACTTTTGCTAAGAGTATGAATGAAAGTCACGCAATCACTCCGACCAAACTAAAGCTTGTGACGGTGTTCATTTGTATTCGTTTCTTTTTCTTTTGTTTACTATGCAAAAAAATAAATTAGATTTTCTTATTTTTTATGATATTCGACAATAAAAGTTTTCAGTCAGAAAACGAAAACATAACTAAGTGACTAAAAAACACTATTCGAGCGATGGATTATTTCAGATTTGATATCGAAGCTGTAAAACATGGATCAAACTTGCTTCAACTATACCAGCATTAAGGATTTTTGTAAAAACCATTGCAGCAAGATGCTGCTGACAACAGGAGAAACACGCCATTATCTGAAGGTTATGAAACCTTTCATGAATCTTCTGGTGCTTAAAAACAGCATCTTCAAATGAACGGAACGAACTCACAAGTCAGTTCTTTGAAAGTCAGAATATCTTCATACATTTATTAACTAGTCATCCGTATTATCGGCAAACACGTTTAACACAACGTGGGCACATAACTATTGACTAAGCAACCAGCCAGTATGCATATAGTAATCGTAGTATTCAACCACACTAAAACTGGAAACTACACTAAACCAACAGTACCCAGCTGTCGAGATCACCAGAGACAAAAGATATCAAACCGCTTATGCTAAACACCGAGGTGATAACTTCTTTATAACCGCGGCAAGCATACAACGCAAAGTATTATTTTATGAGAATAAAACAATCATAAATGGAAAAATTGTCAAACCAGCAGATTATGATTATAATTATTAATATTTCGAATATGATGTGAAATATGTGAACATTTTAAGAGTATTATATTGTTTTGACAAAATAAACATGATGACATTTTGAATAATTTTATATATAATACATGAATTTTGTACATAACATCTCTGTTATAAAGGCCGAGGGGTTGCCTTAGCCGTGTTAGATTGACCTTTCACATATTTAGAATGCAACGTCAAACAACTACACGTGGGTGCAGAAGAAGATGAAGAAGAAGATAAAGAAAAAGATAAAAAAGAAGATGATGAGGAAGATGAAAAAGAGAAGAAGTAGAAGAAGAAGGTGATGAAGAAGACGGAGAAGAAGAGAAGAAGAAGACAAAAATGAAGTAGAAGATGATGAAAAAGAAGCTAAAGAAAAAGATAAAGAAGAAAATTATTAAGAAAATGAAAAAGAGAAGAAGAAGAAGAAGAAGAAGAAGAAGAAGAAGGTGATGAAGAAGACGGAGAAGAAGAGAAGAAATAGACAAAAATGAAGTAGAAGAAGATGAAAACGAAGCTAAAGAAAAAGATAAAGAAGAAAATGATTAAGAAGATGAAAAAGAGAAGAAGAAGAAGAAGAAGAAGGTGATGAAGAAGACGGAGAAGAAGAGAAGAAATAGACAAAAATGAAGTAGAAGAAGATGAAAAAGAAGCTAAAGAAAAAGATAAAGAAGAACATTATTAAGAAGATAAAAAGAAAAGAAGAAGAAGAAGAAGAAGGTGATGAAGAAGACGGAGAAGAAGAGAAGAAGAAGACAACAATGAAGTAATAGAAGATTAAGAAGAAGAGTAAGAACTAGAGAAGAAGAGAAAGAATAGAACAAAGAAGACAAACATGAAAAATAAAAAGATCAAGAAAAAGAAGAAAAAAAGAAACAAGAAAATAGAAATATATGTGAACGAAGATCAGGAAGATAAAGAAAAAAACGATGATGAAAATGATAAAGAAGAAGAAAATAAAAGAATACATATGTAAGCACATACGAACTATTTTACTCATCCGGCATCGAATGGAACTATTTTGATTAAAAAAACAACAAATTTTTACATTGACTTTGATTAGATACCGAATATAAACCTAATTAACGACTAAAATAAATCAACTTACTCAAATGGCTATAAATAATGTCGAAAACTCTAATTTATATACGTATTTTTTGTTGGAAGCATCACGGTCTCTTACTAACTCTAAATCGTCCGTGGAACTTCAGCCTCAAGATAGTAGCGAGGGCAAGCAACACGTTGTAGATGCCTCCTTTATGGGAGTCTTTCCCCTTAGCGCATCTGATTCGTCGAAGTTCTTTCCAATGAGTATAAACACTTGGAACACTCAGACTTTATGAAAATAAATGTCAAGTGTGTTTTGATTATTAGAATACTTTTCAATATATGCTTTACGTATGAATTAGATTGACTCAAAAACCCAGGGATGTTAGACTCATTTAAAGCATGTTTTTTTTTTTCAAGTAAGTTTGAAACACCATTTTTAGCTTAAAACGCGCAGATTGAATGAAAACATGTCTTGAAACCCGATTGTTGATTTTCTGATGCGGTGTTTAAAACATGTCGGATGCTATTGGGCAGTTACCCTTACATGAACACTTCTTCCTGAAAACCGTAATCAGAAAACATCCTATCGTTTGCACACTCGTACTCGGCATAGTCTCACTTTACTATCGACTTCAACCGATTTCGTACTAATAGAAAGAAGTGAAAGATTAAATATCAATGGTGACGAAGGAAATGCCTAATGGTGAGAGGTGCACGAACGTGCCATCTATGTCTGGTTGACATTTGCTTCTGACACGACAATGTCATGCCTGTCGGAAATGAGGCAATGTTATATCAACTCAGTGATCCTTCACATAATGTAAACATTATCCCTTTTTAGAAATTGCACATAAAAATCACATAAAATAACTTGAAAGCAAACAAAAATTACGCTTTCAAACAAAACGGAAACTGAAGAAGGCAAGATGATAAAAACACGTCCATCACTCTAAAACCGATCAATAACATAAATAAAATAAATATACTAAATTAAAACGTAATTGCTCAAAAGCGCGGGGAAACAGAATTGCTGTTAAAGGAGGAATAACAATTAGGAGTATTTTAGTTTTAATACAGAACATGATTTTTCTCATTGGGTTTCAATAAAAACTAATTTCAAATGTAAATCATTCAAAAGTTTGTCTCTGCGAGGCATAGAAAATTAATATCTTATTACACAAGAAAGTGTGTCTATCCTGTGTCATCGATTAAGGAAAGTAGAAAGTGGACCTTCGATTTCCTTCGGCAATCTCGTAACTCTCGCTTCTTTTATTCTGTTCCTTAGTCTTCACATTCTATGAACGATGTTTCTGAAAAAGGGGAAATAATTGCTGGTTTCTGGGTCGAAATATATTAATCAAATTCCTATTGTTGGCTTGTTCCTGACTTTGAAGTATTTATTTAGCTCTTTACATCAAGTTGCATCATGCCTTGTCTGGAGCGATTTGCATACCATAAAATAAAATCAAAGAACGTGACATACTTTCAAATGTTCTGAATGAACTTTGCTTAAACTTCAAGAATTATTATCTCATTCAATATTAATTAGGTGGCATAGAGGTGACATAATGAACGTTCGGCACGTTCATCGTTCGAGTCATGTAGAGGTTAGGGCATCACTTCACTAATACACTGCGGAAAGGTATGAATATGCATGTCGCCCCTCTTTGTGTGGTAAATAGTAGGATAGACCCAATCTATTTGTTAATATTCATAATACAGTAACATTTTTAATTAAGGCTTACTTTAATATATTTTTAATAACATTTAATTTTTGACAAATATTTAATTTTCAAAACTAACAGTTCAGATTGTATGTGTTGTGATCTCTTTACAATGATAAAACAAACGTCGTAGTCAAGAAAGGCGAAATAAAGTTTTTAAATATTGGACGTTTCAGCACTTCTAAAAAAACAAAAATAATACAGAGCAAAGAGGGAGCAAACTCTTTCTAATGTCAATAAGTAATTATTTGAAGTTGCCCCCCCCCCCTTAATCCTGAAGGATTGGGGTTAGGGTTAGGGTTAGCGGTAGTCAGGTGGATAACGACACCGACTGACCAACTGGGTGTGACAAGTTAGAATTCAATCAGACTCGGAGAAACCAATTCCAACAATGACTGGTCAAGTTAGTTTTACTATTCTGATTAATACTAATTTACTTTTAACTAGTACTGCTTTAGTACGAATCAGGATGTGGCGGTGGCATAATGGTTATATGCTATACGGTGCTCACTATGTGCAATGTTCGCGTTACGTCGAGGTTATTACTGTCACTAATATCCTGTGAGAAAAGTTAAGAATCCACATGTCCTCTATCCATGAACAGGGCTAGATAGAAAGGTGGATTCGATATCTCTATGTTAGCTTATGGGCCCCTGCATTTCTAAAAAGAGTGTAGGTCAACTAGTATTAATTGTGACCGGTGTGAATTTGTTGGATTGAGTGCAGTTTGAACTGACATCTATATTATTATTTCCCTCGAGTGATTCGTTTTACAAAAAAATATTAGGTTGACAGGACCTGGCTTACCTCAAAAGATTTGGGGTCATTAAATGTCAGAGAGTGTAAGGATTTTCGTTCAGGACAGCACAAAGGACTGTGACGTCACTTGTTGTTGTCGGAGCGACAATCGGGACAGTTCGCCAGTTGAAGTTAAGGCAAAACGATGTGCAAACAACCCGCTCGAGGCGACAGAAATTGTCCAAGGATGTAGACGAAAAGTTTAGGACTGAATCTCTAAGATGAGACAAAAACCCACCTATTTTTCTCCATCCAGTTGTCAGTTTGGTAAGGTAACCAAAATGTAACAACAATCGAAGACGGCGACTCTCTCCCAGGCGTTACATAAAACAAATAACACCCACTTTCTGACCCTCTCGAAATGTCTTCGAAGCCATTTTTGTCGAACCAAAGAGTGTTTATTTTCAGAACATAAAATAACCCAATCATTTGAATCACGGACATACGAAGGATCGAACAGAGAAAACCAACGGCACAACTTTCAACCAGTCGACCACTAGACGACGAAGAGTGAAATTACAGCCAGACGAAATAAGGTTAAATATAAAATGCATTAAGATGTTTGTAATAACTTTTGGTCATCGTATAAATGTACACTCAAAAAAGTTTCCGTTAAGAGAGACCTTCCACCCGATCACATCGGCCCACGCAGTAACGATGAGCGAGTAAAAGACTTTATAAAAGAAGGGACAGTTTACTTGTTTAATGTCGACAGTTTAAAGGCTTAGAAATTAATGTTAAAAAATGAATGTTAAAAGTTTTGAAAACGCTTCTGGACTTTCGTATTTCGAAAAGCGTTCATATAAAGGACTTGTAACAACATAGAAAAGCCATTATGTAACATCTATTCATTTATATACTAATAATAATACTTGAAGGTTTACACTTTCATAGCGAAATGTACAATTTCCAGTAACAACAGTTACAATACAAGTCATAGTTTTTTTTAAATAGTTGTCGTTTCAACAGTTCTCATAGCAAAAAATACAAACTCAAGAGATCCTAGACTCACTTAAGATTTTGCAAAAAAAACAATTCACAGTTAATCGCATGAATTTAATGTTACCTATCCAAGGCTGCAAGTTTACATTAAAAAAAAGAGTAGCACCTAGGGGTCACAGGTGATCATCAGAAACATAAATCGACGGAATCACGTGATTTTCGAGGAAATAGATTATATCTTTTCCTAGCGACACTTTAATAAAAGCGGACGCGTCCAAGTCACCGTACTTAGTGGGGATAGACGCTCAATTAATCTAGTTGTAATGAGACAGACTATCTATTCGTCTATCAATCTGTTGTGTTTTCTCGAAAGAACGCACACAGGTAACTCGTCAATGTAAATGTTGTATTTGTTTTCTCATTGACTTATTTTCTATTCAATAAACCTTATTATGAACATACGTTGCCTACAACGGGAGTATAATGGTTTATTTAAGCTACGGACAACCAAAACTGGAAGACTTGTTGGGCCGAGTTACTTTCTTCCACACTATAACATTTAGAAGAAAACCGGTTCCTCGGACGCACTTAGCAACCATTCTCAACGTCAAAACAAGATTGATATAAAAATAACATTAAAGATATTCAACAAAAAAACGTCTATACACGATACATATACTCACTAATATACAGACGAGAACATATTTGTAAATCTATAATCATAACAAACCATGTGTGATGACACGTGGAATACCCCGTGCTCATCAGCTGCAAATCAAGAGACCTCCTACCATTTCTGTGTGTAAGACAGTATTGATACGCTGACGCCACAAACAGTCTTTCAACTAAACATGGTATTAGCACAACTTCAATTCATTTGTACACCTAAATTGTTTTACTGTTAGGCGTTTAGTTCCGGCCGTTGATTCCATTACGCGTCATCGACAAACGTTGCTTGATGTCAACTAAATGGTTATTTATCGCTTACGTTTTATCTTCTTTTACGTTTTGACCAAATGCATCTTGTTACATGTTAATGCATGGTTAGAATTGATATAGAGCACATTTGAAATTGTGGCCTGTGATGTAAATTGTAATAAAGAGGATGTGACCGAGTATCCAAAACTAACATAACATCTGTCAGCAATGGGCATCACAAAGCAAGTCAACTTCTTTTCCACGCAATCTGTATCTGTTTTTTTATGGCGAGAGTACATCCTTCCTGTTATTCTTCCAAAATACACTGCAATAACTGATTAATTTTATGCTTGTCTGTCCTTCTGTCTGTCTCTCTCTCTCCTTCTCCATCTCTATCTATATATATATGTATATATATAGAAACATATATATATAAATTCCTCGAAACAGTTTTTCATGGTAAACAACTGATGTTCCCTTAAAATAGTGTTAGAAACAAACTAATATAATAACTGTAAAAAATAAATTGACTTACATGAGTGATTTTCTACTGAAAGACTTGGGACTATAAGTTTTCTTTTTTTTTTAATATAGTTTTAATGGTTGAGAAACTTCCGAGACTATATATATATATATATATATATATATATATATATATATATATATATATATATATATATATAGTGTGTGTGTAAGTGTGTCAGGTTATATTGAGAAGAAAATCAATAAAGTGTTCGATCGCCGAGTACTGAAAGCTAGTTTTCAACCGGACTAACATGACAGCCGGACAATGACAATTTGATTATATCTCGATGACCACGAGATTCGGTCACTGATAATAGATGCCACTATCTCTTATTTATATCAAGTATATATATTGTATTTTTTAAAACTTTATCATAAAATCTGAGACCATAATGTGTGAAACTGGTGAACCCTTTTCTGGAGTAAAGTGAAAATGAAGATGTTGATTTCGGAATTTAAAACGTCAGATAATTTATAAGAAAGAGAATGGTATAAGTTGATGTAAATTGATGGATGCATCTAATATTGGAAGCTGTACTTTATATGATGTATTTAAATCTAAACATACACTTGTAAAACGATCACTATCAAATGCCAATAAAATAAACGCTAAAAAGAAACTTTTTTATCAACTATTTTCGACTGTCTTAGGCGAATTATGTCATCAGTGATTCCTTCAAACGCGACCTGAACGCATTGCGATAAGATTAGCATTATAAGAACCGAAGCTTAGCAGCTAAATGAATCTTAAACGTTGAATTGTAGTTTTAAATTTTACATTGGCTGGTTACAATATGCCAAAGAACGTTACGGAATAAGGCGGCTAACTCTCGCTGGAAAACAAATCTGATAACACTGAAAATGATACTCAATACAGATAATCAATTTAATCGATGGAAAATGGATTTACAACTGATGAAGTATTTTTGAATTTATTTTAGCATGGTTCACCTCAGACAAGTTAAGTTAGGACCGTAGACGTCAGGGGTTTCTGAGAAATAGGGTGAACGTTTTGGAAGTCATCCTAAACTTGGATCTGTGCAGCGAGATGCTTGTTCATATAAGTTTAAACATTTCTGCATGTCGGTACTGTTGGGGAAACAAGGAGCAGGAAGTTACAGAGGCAATACGAATACATAAGCTATTGAGATAGAAATACCTCCACAGTGAATTAATGATATTAAGCTGATTGTCGGATTGGTGGAGTGTATTTACGTTGAGGGGCCATCAGAGCAGCAAGTTCATCGAATCCTCTTCCAGTGAAGTACTTGTGTAACAAGCAATAAGATGTAACATTGCGGCGATGGGACAGGGGCTGGAGCTTCGTGGATAGTGAGGGACCTATTAAGTTGGCGACTCATTTTCCGACTTTGTGTAATAGAGAGAGATTAGTGGATGATGCCCTATCCCAGATGTGACAACAATAATCCATGCATGGATTTTTAATCGTAATCTCTCGTCGTCCATTTGTTATATCGTAAGAATAACAATAATTAAATAAGAAAGACAACACAGAAATTGAAAGAAATAGGAATTGTATTAAGAATACTTAATTACAATAAGTTGGTCGCCATAACCGACTCTAAGCTAACTTGCTAAGCGGTTCTCTTTTGGTAAGGAGAAAAAGTGTCGATTTCATAGTGACCTGACGAATGCATCCAGTCAGTATGGATTAATTGGGATCAGTCAACAAAAATGAGACACTATTTTTTACCTTGTCTGGGGGGGGGCTGTTGTGACACCAATACTTCATACATGAACGGATGGTGGCTTTGTAGAGATATAGGATAATGTCAGGTGTGATACGTTTACTAGCAAGGTAGATAGGACCCCCTTTGTTTGCAGCAGCCTTGGCAATGTATTCAATGTATTTGTTCCAATTAATCTTACCTGTAAATGTTTGGCCGAGGAGTTTGAACGTTGGACTCTCAGGGTGTTATTTGCCATGGCAATCAGTGGTTGAAGAGATTTCTTGTAGTTATTGAAGGAAACTTGTTTTGCGTTACCCGATTAAATGTGTTCGTTCATTTATGATCCCATTCCACTACACACTGGAGCTAACTGTCTAAAGATGCATCCATTGCCTCGGATATGTGCGCGTCCATTTTGTTCACATGACGAAAGTAGATCGTGGTGTCGTCACCAAATATGCCTATCTCCGGAAAAATGTGACAAGGGATGTCGTTTATTAAAATCAGCAACAATGAAGGAAAACAGATCGATCTTTGGAGTACACCTGTATTCGTGTGATATTGTTTGCATGAATGGCCGTAGAGGACAGGTTTCTTTCAGTAGGATTTAAAGGTGGTATTATTTTAAATATTCGTCTTCTAATAGAATATGCATTACTTTTCATGAGAAGACCTTCATTCCAGACGTTGTCAAAGGTTTTGGATAAATCGAGCGCTACCGCCACATTTATTCAAGATTTTAATTATCTGATTCTTTTTTTTACAAAAGGATTCTACTCCCTTTTTACCCCTTTGCATGAACAAACTTAAACTAAATATAGCCCGCATTCGGTACTCTACGCATGACAACTGTGCTTCACAATTTATAATAATAGGTTAATTAGTTTAGTTGTGAATCATGTACATACAAATATATAACGAAATATATTTAACTTTATAAAAATGGAGATGTGAGTCAATCAACGTTTGCTTCCCTAAGGTTTTTTTTCGTAAATACAATTAAGACACAAAATACATGCTAAAATATCCCTTTCATTTTGGGATTGAGTCATGTTTGAAAAGAATTATGTTTTAATTGTTCTGACAAGGTTTGAATTTCTTGCTTCACCGTAAGCATACACGTAGATTGAGACCTTTGTAAATTGTAATTAATTGTAATTTATTTTCGTTTATTATTTGTTTACTAACTGATACTTTAATATTCCAATAAAAGGTTTTGTACTCACACGGATTCTTGCTGTATGATCTCATTGCCAAATATATAAAATATAAGCATCTGTAAACTATTAATATTACTTATTTTTATGAGAGTACGTTGATAACCGAGGTGACTTGATACTTAGACAAGTGAAAGTCCGGTTGTCAATTACTTTACTGTATATATATATATATATATATATATATATATATATATATATATATATATATATATATATGTAAAAATAAAAATGGAATAAAGAATAAGCAATTCAACAACTAACAAAAATAAACTCAAAAACTCATCTTGTAGAGTTCCACCGAGATATTTCGGCCGTAGATACAACCATTTTCGATCAGTTAATAAACTTTATTTCAAAACGGAAAAGTTTTCAAATTTATACAAAGAATGCGATATATATATATATATATATATATATATATATATATATACAATAATATTTTTTAAATAAATATTAAATATTTAAATACCTAGAGACATCGATGTTTCATGCTAACGCAATCTTCAGTCTAGGAACTAATTTTCAATGGTCGGTGGGCGCGAACCCCGAACACAAATCGCCACTGATTCGTAGTCGGTGATCTTAACCAAAGGGCCATCGTCAATTAATTAGTAAATGCAGAATAACTTTAACTGTAAATATCGACACGTGGCCGTTATTTACCAGGCAGCTCAGAGTGACCTTCGAACCGGTGTTCGGATCTCGCATATAGCTATTAGTACTGCTTGTTATTAAAGCTACTCGAAAGTGCCCAGCTCTTATATATATATATATATATATATATATATATATGTTGTGTGTATTTAGACAGCACACATTCATTTAAGCAAATATTATTAAAAATCACGGAGTGTTTTTGCTTGCTACTTTATTTTTGTGTCGAATAGTTTATTTAGTATTTCGGTCGAATTTGGTATATTTAAGTAGTCTCGGTTTCTTGTTCAATTTTTCCATTTTTCATTTGATTCATTTATGATACAAATCAAACGTACTCACGAGAAAAAATTAGAACAAGAAACCAACGGAACTTAAATACACCAAATTTGATAATCAGAACACTAAATAAACTATTCGAAAAAGAAAAAAAGTATTACCAAGCAAAAACACTCCGTGTGGTTTAATCATGTTCGCCTATATATATATATATATATATATATATATATATATATATATATATATATATATATATATATATATATATATATATATATATATATATAATTATAGCCTCTTTCACTAGGATTGGTGCAATCTGATACACTTTATAAACGAGCAGTAATACTATGGATTAAATGCGAGATTCCGACCCCGTTTGTTGTTGTTGATGAAGCATACCCCATTGCTCGCTAAACGCGCCCGCCGATTTGGCGTTCATAGATTTAAGTCTCAAATCCCTCCTAAATGTCATGCGAATTCGCGCCGGCCATGTAGAAAGACACCCAATTACAAATCAATGGTGATTTGTAAAACCGGGTTCGTGCCCTCCGACCGACGTGAATTAACATCCCCTACACTAAATATGCTTTCGATGTATGTAAGTAGAAATAATTAATATTTACTTGAAATATATATATATATATATATATATATATATATATATATATATATATATAGTAGCAGGCAGGACTAGGACCACTACGTACAGCGAAACAATTTCATTGCCTACGACAACTTGCTCAAGACAAGGCCAGATGGCTTGGGACTAGCATGAAGGACAGATGTCAGCTACGGAATGCCATTTGATAACCGTAACCACAGAACACAGTTTTAATGATAATATAGTATACCTATTTATTAATTCAAACATTATTGGTTAAATATGTCAATATGTGCTTTGGTTGCGATCTCTCTAAATAACCTCCTTATTCAGACCTTTAGAAAAAAATGAAATAAGAAATAACATACTTCTTTATTCTGTGTATTATCCAGGTTGTGAATTCATGAGTGTATAATTATACGGGCAATATTCATATTCACTTACACATTCGCGCTACTCTTTTTTTACTTTATCATTTATGTCAATTGGATATGTTTGACCGCTTTTAAATACATTTTATTACCCTACGTGAGAGTATCTTCAACGTCGCCTAAGTATAATCATATGCGTGCGTGCGCTCGTAACAGTACCAATTTAAACCTTTACAAGGCCAACGTGTAGAACTTTTGTCACAGTCACGCAGAACTTGCTAATTCAACACCATTCGACCTATAACACGATAACAGTACAGAAATTACTTAAAGATTGGTAATATAATATATAAAGTATTAATCGAATACCATTCAGCGAACTATGTGTGTGTGTTCGTTTGAAGAGTAAATAAGAAGTATTACCCTGTACGAAGCTTTTGCATATACAGTAAAATCATGATAACGAACTTTTCTCGTTAGATAACCAGAGTTTAGCTATATCGAGCCTGCTCAATGCTAGGTGGGTAACCAGGCACTATATGCAGAAGGATGGAGACACCTACGTGGTGAACTTTAAAATTAACGTCATGACAATTATCTCAGCTAACCAAGAAATAACATGCGAGTGATAACCGTCTGATGGTTTAATAATTCTCCAGTCACGTTCTCTTGTGGAAGAGGAAACCGACCACATTCGCTCAGTCTGAGTGTTGCGTAAACAGCACGAAGGCAATAGTTTGTGCGCAAGAAGTGTAAGACAATGAAGACGGATGAGAACTCAGATCTGAATAAAATATATGGCGAAGTTATTAAGGTTGTCCAGAAATTGAATTACCTTGGTAATACTATGGGAGCACAGAGAGTAGATTGTGCTAGTGTGATATTAAACAAAATTAGGAGTAGATTGTGTAAGTGCAGAGAACATTTCCTATTACTAATCATCAGAGCATTACCACTGTCGAACAAGGGAAGGGTCTATCGAGCATGCGATATAATGATATATGGAAGCTAAGTAAGGCCTGAGGGCGTGCGTTGTATGGAGAGAAATAATATAAAAATTATACGATAGAAGTGTAATGTGAGTCTTAAAGATTGGCTTAGATTTTAAAAGCTCAAAGGAGGATTAAC